>JXSR01S005558.1:154875-165923 GCA_000969725.1 Ophiothrix spiculata | reverse complement strand
CCCCCCCCGGGCAATAATATCATGTCTATCTTGCCATGGGTCCTTTCTTTGAACTCATATGTTCATGTGCTGTGCTTTTATACGGCTAAGAATATTTAAAAAATGATCAATGCAGCTTTAATTTCACAATCTCCTAAGCAATTTATACCAGTGGGTATTCTAGACCATTCAGAGCAAAACAAGATGTGAACTCTATCGAAATTTCAAAGTATTGAAAAATCCATAAAGGAATGACATTAAAGGAGCATGGTTTGATTGCTTCCACTTTTGTTCAAAATTTTCAAGATTTGGTTACTAAAATGATGTTCACATTTCTCTCATAACCCATGTAAAATGTCATGGCTGAATTCCACTCTTCTATTTAAATGTGTCAAATTATGGTTACTATTATTAACTTTACACAGTAATGTATAGGTATTTCTGAAATACAAAATTACCCATAAAATCAAAACGGCTTAACCGAATCAGCTGAAATTTTATATTTAAACATATTTAGTGGTAATCTATCATATGACATTCAAACCAAATTTTGAAAATCGAACCAAGCTCCTTTAAGACTTATATTTCTTGAATCCATACAACTTGATGAGGTTTTCGAAAAATTGATGCCAAACAGTCTTCAATTATGCATGGAAAATAAATGAATATCCATTATAATTGATTAGCATTGAGATGTAATAGCTATGGATCAGTATTGGACTTTAACAAGCTTATCTAGCCCGTGGTCTTCTTTCTTTTGTACTTCACAGTTTCATTTTAGAAGCCTGATAACAGGACATACCATAATTGGCAGCTACACTACACATAAAGTACATGTAAAACAGTTTCTTTTATTTCCTTGACCTCATAAAATTTGATGAAGATGTTAAAACGAAACAAATGATGCCAAACCGTCTGCAAGTAGGCCTGAAAATACAAAATTGATATCAATGTTATTGCTAACTGATTAGCAAGGGCATGTAATCATCATCTGTTTTTTCTGGATGATTAAATAAAGTAGGTCAAGCCATAGCTTGCCATGTAATTCTATAGCCCATATAATCTTATACATTTTTATCACAGGTTTTATTCTAAGGAAATTGCGTCTGTGGCAACATGGGACAAATTTGTCTTATGTGTTCTTTGCATCGGTATCTAATTTAACACCATTTCCCTTTGCTTTGTGATATCTGACTTCTATCTCGACATATCCTGAAGCATTTTTGTCTTGAGTTGCAGCCACAAGACCATGTCTCCATAACAAGTAATGATAATGTATAGCCATACTTTGTTCTTCAATAAGCTGCAAGAATCGCATTGCTTTTGTTTATCCATAAGCACAGGTAATCTCACACATATGTACACCATAGAAATCATTGCACAAGCCATATCTATGTCACACACTGCATCTGTACTTGTGCTGTCTTCAGCTGCACACATGCTTTTCTATATTGATGTACATATAGATCTATTAACGTAGTAATGATCAAAGTGTAGCTCTGGGTCAGTTTTTGGACTTCAGGTTTGAACATTACCAAGTTTATCTAGCCATACATACTTATTTCTTTTGCACTTCATAGTTTCATTCTAGAAGCGTGATCAGGACATGCTGTTGCACGCTACATTACAAATATGGTAATGTACTCCACTATCTTTTATTTCCTTGACCTCATAAAATTTGACAAAGATGTTAAAACGAAACAAATGATGCCAAACTGTCTGCAATTATGCCTGAGAAAATAAATTTGATATCAGTGCTAACTGATTAGCAAGGGGATGTAATCATCATCTGTTTTTCTAGATGATTGGATACAAAATGTAGGTCAAGCCATAGCTTGCCATGTAATTCTATAGCACATATAATCTTCTACACAATTATTGCAGGTGTTATCTTAAGGAAATTGCCTTTGCGGCAACCTGGGAGAGATTTGTCTTATGTGTTTCTTGATTCTGTATCTAATTTAACACCATTTCCCTTTTGCTTTGTGATATCTGAATTTATATGTGCATATCCTGAAGCTTCATTCTTGAGTAGGTAAGTAAAGCATTATACATGGGTGCACATTTCAATAAAAGGGTTTTTTAGTTTTATTTGCATCAGCATTACTTGCTTTTCATCTCTCTTAATAAATTAAAGTAAAACCATACTTCCAAACTTTGAAATTAACTCTTTTGTATGAATCAAGAACATGTAAACTTAATACTTTTGATAAGTAACAAATATTGAAAGCCACTTCCTGCCCTATTTTGAATATAAACAACCTCGAATTTTACAAAACATTCCTTATAACTAACACATTCATTCAGAATTGTCATCTTTTCTATTTATTCAAAATTCATCTTTGCATGATACTTACCATTTCGTGGTATGAAAACATACTGAAATGTCACATACATCTCACGAGAATACTCAGCAACTCCTTCTTACATTTGGGTTTCTTCTAGAACAAACACATCATCCATAAAAGATGTCCATATAGCTGTCTACTTTAAAGTTATGTAACTGACTTAGAAATAAATAAAGCTGGCTAATATTCCTTTTTAGTTCTACTACTCTTCTATCTGTTAAAAATATGCTCCAAATTACACTGAGCTGCTTCAGAATAAAGACAATATACGTCTACTTTGAAATTATATTTTTAAAAGCTGTTACCATAAACATTATTTTAAAAATGTTTGTTGGTCAAATATCTGTGGATTGATTTCCCTGGGGGAGGATAGACATGTCATCCAAATAGGTTAGTTTTTCAAAGAAAATCCCCAGACATTTTTTGTAGCTTGATATTTATTTCAGATTTTATGATATGGTACTCTATTTATTTCTAACATTGCAAAGTGCAAAGTATTTAATATAACAAATATTTGAACAAAAAGCTCAAATCAAGTTATTAATAGCAGTGAATAAAACATGGTAGTGTTTTTTTTTTATCTTGAATATTTTACCCGATGATGACAATTCTGTTGTTAAAATTCTAGATGTATTATGCCTCATGGTTGAAAACAACCTCATAATCTGAAAAATAATACATTCTGTTTGATGCACAACAAAACCATGAACACTGATCTATTTACACCAATTTCCCCATATCATTTTGGCACCCAACATATCACACATATCAATAGGTACCTTATAGTCATAGTAAATTATGCGATATGGGCCATTGAAGCTGAGCATAGTCAAAATTCATGTCCAAAGTCAAAGTGTATTTTATCATATAAATCATGTTCCAACAACCAAAACATACAGATATAAATCCTCTCTCCATTCATGTTTTACTCAGAACAAAAACTTTACACTTGATTTTCTCAGAACTATAGTTTTCCAAATCAGTCCAATGCCTTTTACCAATTTGGATGAAATTTTGCAACCGAACATCCAATAACCGTTAAAGTAAGGTGTCATTTTAAATAAGAAAACCTCAGCTTTAAGATGAGACTAACTAATAAATTTGGATTTTGTGACCCTTAACCCTGGTCGAACCAAGCCTTTTATGTAACAAGTCTAACCAAGGGTTGTTACAACCCCCCTAAATTTTTGGAACAGGATCCCCTATGAACTTGGTTTTGCTATCAATAGATAGGTATGGTCCTTCCATATCCAACGATACCAAGATCACAAAAATGGGCCAAGGCCTTACGTAATTATGACGTCATAAAGGTCTTTCAGGTCAGAAAAATCTGAATGTTGGCAAAAATGGCCACCAAAATCATTTTTTTTTCTAATTAACAGAATGATAATTCTAACATGGCCTGCAAGGTTCAGGCTCATAGCATGCATATTTTTTTCAAAATGGCGATTCAAAATTGTCAAGAATGTCACCGGGTTGCACCCCCCCCCCCTACACCCCAACTTTAAAGTCCTACCCTTACCCCACCTTAGGTGGTATCCCTGTAATTTTTTCATCAAAATGAACGCAAAGCATGTAAAAGAGATTACCCAAAAGCCTGAGGTCGGTTGCTTTTGCGTTTTTATGCTGCGGGAAAAAACCTTACAGGGGTTGCAACCCCCCCCCCCCCTGGTTAGATAAGGGTTAATGTACCTTTCAAAATGGCAGTTCACAAAAGTGATTAAAAGATGATACCGACATTGTTAATGATTATACTATATCATTTTACAAATGTGCATAATTATAGTTTAATATCAAAAAGTATGAGGAATTCATTCTCTTACTAAACTGTTTATTCACACAAAGAGCACAATCTCAATAGACAAAATTGGTTCAGAGATGGGGAAATTATTTCACTACCCTTAGGTGTTCCTCTTAATCAACACATCCACTCTTCTTTCTGCCAACCTTGTGTTCTTGAGCCTTGTGGCTAAACAAGAAATATACCTCTTGCAATGTTGGAGTACTTTACTGTAAATGGCCATTGGAAACTTGTATAAGGGCAATTCTTTGAACATGCTCGGCCGAAGGGTTTTTTCTCTTTGATGGTTCTCACTTATTTTTCTTTTACATGGCTTTTCCCACAATGAGTTCAGAGAAATGGAAATAATTTATTACCCCAAGGTAATCCTCTCTTGTAACTAAATAACTCCTTTCTTTGCTGAATTTGTGTTTCCTGAGCCTTGAATATGAACTGGAAATATTCCTTTTGCGATGATGCTATACTTACTTGCAAATGGCATTACTTTGTAAAAGAAAGAATTTGACCTGTTGTTTTTAACTGATACTTGTCCACGTTTATCTAGTTTTCAACAACTCACTGTATCTCTTTATACAGGAGTGTACCGTTGTTGATTCGTGATGAATCCACAGTTGATATTCAAATTAGCGCGTCGCGCACTGCACGGCGTTTACAGAAGTGCGTTTACGCAGTACACAAAAGTCGGCGCATTGATCATCGCGCGTCAGGCACTTATAGTACGTACAAAAGCTGGGTGCTTGGGAATAATTGATAACGTCAGAGTAGCAAGCAAGCAAACACTGATTCACAAATTAGCACTTTGCTTCAGATATGCTAAATATTTTTATGAAGATTAGTGAAGATGAGACCTATCTGTTAAATTGAAAACATTTAGAATTTAATTCATATGTTTTCAGGAAGATTTTTGTTGTTGAAAGGTATTCAAACACGCCACAGAGTTGTTAATCGCGAATCAACAACTCGATGCGTCTCGGGTGTCTAAAGCCACCCTCGCGCGACACAGAGTTATTATAATGGCATTTTCATTTATCTGAACGGGACATTTTCCTTTTACAATGATGATATACTTACTTGCAAATGGGCATTACTTTGAACAAGAAAGTTCAATGAATGAGTTTGACCTGTTGTTTTTCTCTGATACTTGTGCAGGTTGATCTAGTTATAAATATAGCATTGTATGATCAAAGAGTTACAATCAAATGCTATTTTCATTTTGTGGGGAGTCTTGTCAAGATTGATCAACCTGTCATGTATTAGATGTAGGTAAAAACATGCATAAAATCAGGCCTGTAGCCAGGATTTTTTCAAGGGGCTAGCGGATTTTTTAAAAGTCGACCTTTTGGAGGAAATTTTTTTGTTTTGGTCGACCCTAAACTAATTTTAGTGGTTTTGACAAAGTAACATGCAAAAAAAAAAAGGTTTTAGCAGTTTTCCGAGCATTTTGTGTAGAATTTTAATATAAAAATGACCTGCATTTACGTGTTTAGGTTCTTTTGGTGGACATTTACGCCCCTACCGCACCCCCCTGGCTACAGCCTTGCATAAAGTAACATTCTTTATTCAAATTAATTTCCTCAGATACTACATGCTAAGATCATGAGTATCAAAAATAATTTTCCCATATATTTTCAAATATTTTAATAGCATGCATGAAATAAAGGGAATATGTCTCCTTGTTTCGTTGGGCACGAAACTTTACTCTAATTGCTCCGTGGTTCGGAAGTCACGTTAAGTCATTGGTCCCCTGTGTGAATGCTCCTTCTTGGGGCGCTGCATACAGTGTGTACCTGGTGGTGAGTCTATATGTGATAGGAAAGGAAGACATTTATGATCTTAACTGGTGGACTCAAACTAAACCTGTAACCTGAGTTTCTGTTTGCAATGCCATTATTCTATCAGATTATTAGCGACCAAGTTAACAACTACGTTTTAAAACTGTACTATGTTTCTAAACGTAGTTTAATGTTTTTTGTCATTTTTGCAGGGAAAAAAACCCTGTTATGTAACACAATAGACATAAGATCCACTTAACCTGGTTATAGAAAACCACAAAAGCAATTTGAAATTCTTTCATTATTAAACATGTGTCTAAATAATGGTTTTGTAACACATCCATGCATTAATTCAAGACATAAAACTGCAACTCACAAATCATGTTTCACCATTACAACACTTTAGTCTTATTACATAGACTATATTCACTTTTTTCAACACCAATTCACATCCAATGAATATGAATATGTTACTCATTGGTGAAATAAATGGATGTTTATCACTCTAAGGTAATAAAAAACTAGAAAGAAAGTAACCACTTTAGTCTTGAAAATAAAGAGATCTTTATACGTGTCGGTTGAAGACATTAAAATAAAGTTAATATATATCCACGACACTAACCATTTAATACTCTGTAATATTTTCAGAGAAACCCTTATTCATTCACAGCGGGTGTTGGCTGGATGATGACTTCTACTGGACATAGACGGCTTCCTATTAGGTGTTTCTAGTAGCACAGAATCATATACTTTGGCCTCTTGACTCCTAGTTGAATGAAATGATGGATGGGGTGGGGGGGGGGGGGCTCTATTGACCAGTCGATATCATGCGCAAACACAGGGCTTCAAAAAGCACCCTAAACAAGATTTTTCCCTATTCTGAAAATGTTAACAAGTAATATGCATGTAAAACCGAACCCTTAACAAGTATTCGGTCCAAAACTGTAGCCTTAACATGTACTGGGTGTGAAAATGTACCTATAAGTATTTACAATAGCTTGACCCCCTAAGTAAGTAAACGTCAATGTAATAGCCCAAAAAACTTTAGAGTGCACCATCTCTTTTCCAGTATTTGTAAACACATTTGGCTTACAGGTACATCAGAGAAGCACACAAAAACAAAGAAAACAAGGTAAAAATCCCTGATGTTTTTGTTAGGCAGGCTTACTCCTTTACTATCATGAACAAGGTCTTTAGCAATTCATTAAGAGCACATTTTTCATGGTGTGAGTTGTCAAAAATGAGACTCAGAAAATTTGACCATTGAGCCAGTGGAGTTCAGTCAGTCCATATTCATGTAATTCACATGGACTGACAACGCAAGTGAGTATTAAGACAAATATGGAAACGCCCAGATTAAAAGTTATCAACAGATACAGAAGATTCCCAGTAATGTCTAGTAATAATGTGTAACGAAAGTGGCCGTAAGTCAACATTGGTTTGCATTCAAAAATGTCATGTAAAGCTCAAGGTGTCAAATTCTACTACTCACCAAACACAAAACGTGTCTGAAACGTTTCCGAAACTTTTGAAAAGGTTCCTAATTGGTTACAGTTGTTTTGTCTTTATCAAACCTTTTTGGAACGTTTTGAATTGGTAAAAAGATAACTTTGATTTAAAAAAAAGTTTTAGAAACGTTAAAAAAACCCAAGAAGAACCATTCTTAAAGCATGGGTCTGAAAGGTTTTTCTAACGTAAATTAAATGTTTTTAAACAGTTTTGTAACGTTATGTTTAAACGTTTTAAGCAAAAAAAAAAACCCTCCACACTTGTACGTTTTGGAAACCTTTTCTGACCCAAAATAAAATCATTTTTTAACGTTCAAAAAACATTTGGCTAGCTGAGTACCATCAAAACTTTGAATTGAAAACATCAAAACTTTCAGTATCCTTTTATAGGATAGGTAATCCCTATACATAGTAATTTGATGTTACATTACTACTTTTTGAGTTGTCTAACTTGTCAAAATATGAGATAAATTTTGCTGGTCATGCACGCAAAATCCACAGTATTGTGTAAATAATTCCTTCCTGTGCAAACCAGTGCAATGATCGATGTTTCCGGTTTGCGATGGAACACCGTTTTAACAGTTTGAAAAAGGTCACTAAAATATTGCACTTTGTAACTCAGAATATGGCATACATTCTGTTAAAAACTTGCTTTCATTTTGAGAAATAAATAATCTTTTTATATTTTCCAACTTAGCACAAAAACAGAACACTTTAAATCCAAATTCTTAGCATCGTAAAGCAAATTACCTGAGTTCTGTGTTGTCTAGTAGCCTATCAGAAACGTGCTCTATTGGGATCTTTTGGCTCAGAATTTGATACGCATTCGCTGATTGGAGCACGATCGCGGTATGTGTTTGGTTTCATTGTTAACATCATTTGCTTAGCAGGGGATGCTAGGAAAACTTCGCCAAAACATTGCTGAAAAGTTAGCAAAGAGACAGCAAAAAAATGTGATTTTCACTCACAAATCTGACTCTAAACGCATATATTTCTGTGCATAAAGTATACCCTTTTTTCAATATTTTCGTGTTTTTGATACCCTTTTCTCGTTACGTACGTATCGTGTCCAATCTTTAAAAAAGACCCTGTTTGCGTGATTCTTTGGTCACGCATGATATCCAGTGAGTGGTCAATGGAGGTGCCCCTCCCCCCACCCCCGCTACAACAAGTGATATTGTTATTTTTATTAATTACCATAGTGTCATTACAGCCAATCTACCCATGTAACTTTAACATTTCCTCTATAGAATAATCAACAATTAATGACACAAAAATATTTTCACATCCCTAATGCTAAATATATTTGCAAGCTTTCACATTTACATTTTCCAACACCTACTTGATCCTTTCCACAGCACATCACTGTCAATTTCTGAGTATCTGTGTCACACCTTGGAGAAATGATAAAAAAGGCTCCTGACACTTTGGAAGTATGAAAACATTCTTGAGTGGATAAACTGACAGTTCCATCATAAAATGGATATCTAACTCTGAATTAACCTTTTTTACACAACATTGTGATATCTGTAATTTTTTATCAAAATACCTGTGGTTGTATATGTCACATAGAAGAGGTGCTTTCCGCTTCATTTACAGACATAATGACACTAATTCCCTTAGTGCTGACAATTTTACACTTGATTTAAAGTTACAACTCGCTAAAGAGTTATCGCTTCACACTTCAATTATAATAACAAACCACACTTGGTATTGACTGTGTATGGCAAATTAATAATGTGGTTGTGAGAATGCTTTAAAAGCATCAATGTTTGTATCAGTGTCTTAAATGAGAATAGACAAATTAAATTGTATTTCTACAAAGATAGAAATAGATATTTAAACAAAAAGTCCCAAATGTGTTTTATATAAATTTTTCTCTTCGTTACTTTATAAAATTGACATTAATTTCGGCTACTGTACAAAAAAAAGTACTGTCTGCTCAATTTCAATCTTGACTTGGTAAGTTTCTCCCTCAGAAAGTATTGCTATTCCAGTGTATAAAATATGATGCCAAAAATCGATATTGTGAAAAACATATTCATGTTCTTACAAATCTATTAGCCTATTGCATGGTTTAGCCATTTGGAGAGAGCCTCAACCTGGCTTGCGAAATGAACTGGAACTTACATAACATTACAATTTAGAGTTTGATTCCCTCTTTCAAAAACCACTGACCTTGCATGAAATGAATACTAGTTGAATTGACTGTCAGATTGAGGCTGTCCCTGCAAATGGCGAACTGTGCAAGTAGTGAATAATATGAAGTAAGCATAATGTTGCAATTTTCAAGATTGAGTTAATTCTTCAAATATTTTGCTCTCGAATGATGCATATATATAATGGTACAATTTCTTTCTTCATTATGAATTAGCGATCAAAATCCAAAGCAGTCCATACAATATCAAGTAATAATCATTAGGTGGAAATCAAGTTTAAAGTTCCTTGATAATTATAGAGTAAAATAGCATAAATAAATGTGATCAATTAACCATAAATTATTCCAATTCCCAGTATAATTTACTTTCAAAACATTTTTGACCACTTATTTTACACTGTTAGCATTTAGTTTTGCCGCACAAAATATTTACCTATACCTTGGATATTCATCCAACTTGCATAATTTTTGACAGTCTGTATTTTATATTTATCTAAACAACTAAACTGGAATTGCATTCGATACATTTCATTTATTTCATTTCACTGAGAATAATATAAAACGATTCATACAAGCATACATGGATGCCTCCGAAAACACTAGGCGTTTAGGTGGAGGCACCTAGTTTACAAAATTAGAACATATTATAATTAATATAACAGGAATCAAACTCTAAGTTGCATATATTGAGGTACAGAGAAATTACAGAGAAAGCAAGACAAGACAAAACAAAACAAACACAAAAAGTAACCTTCAAAAAAACCTGCTATGAATAGAGAATCATAAATCAAATATTACATGCGTGAGGGTGATGGGTTACACAGACGTGTATCTTATGAATTATGCTGTATGTAGTATATTAAGGTATCAGAAAATGAGGTGTGTATCTACAAATAAGGTATGTTGTGTTTATTTCTACATTTCATCTGTGCATAAAGAATAGTTTAAATACATATCAATGCATCTCTGCATACAGTTACATGGTGAAAATGAGCTAATGAATAATTGATATAGTACATTCAAATGAGATTTGTTCTTGTGATATCTATGTATATGGTCCTTGAATCAGCCATTTTTATGGTAGTGGAAGATCAAATATCAGGGGAAATGTGGATTCATTCATATTGAATGAATAAGTCACCTAAACAAGCATGAATTTTTGTTGACTTTAGCTTGTTTGATATCAAAAAAAATGAGATCTAAAAAATGAGATCTTTGAATGTTTTTAAGCTTGCAGAGTGCCAACAGTGTAAATCTTCACTTGCAAATTTACATTTTGTCCATCAAGGTGCAGTATTGTATCTATTGGCAGAATTGCACCGTTCTTGAGAAAAATGAATAGAGTATGTTCAGGAAAATGTTGTCAAAAAGACACAATCCTGCACTCATTTTGTCAGAGCACCTCTCACTTTCTTGACTTATAAAACCTTTCGTAACTAGTAAAAGGAATTAAAAAGGCTAAGTGCATATTACTCACTTATT
>JXSR01S005558.1:129981-150196 GCA_000969725.1 Ophiothrix spiculata | reverse complement strand
TTGTCAAAATACAAAATGCATTGTCTCTTTTTAAAGACATACCGTACTTTTCTATATAGAAGCAGAAGTGCCTCTAAACGGGAACTAAAAAATCCAGACAAACAGGATAGCGCCATCCTTTATTAAACAACTGGTTATTAAGGATACGTGAACAAACTAATGTTTTGCTTGATATATTGAAAGGCATTGAATCTCAAATCAGTTGGAACAGTTACGCAGAATTTAATTCGTAGCTATATTGATTGGAAGTTTGAGTACCTTTGAATTCTATATAAAAGCATATTGTTTGTTGGCGTTTCAAAATATTTGTTGAGTCGTTCAATTTTTTATTGCACTTCTATATACATATATATAAGAGCTGAAATTGATTCCATCATAGGCCTGTAATTCATAATTTCACTCTGACAATTACAATGCTGATTTAAGGAATTAAGAAAAAAAGAAGAAGGGAAAAAAAAGCGGCATTTTTATTTAGGGCTGGGTAGGATTCGAACCATGGTTTCTCAGGTACCAACATATCATCTGATACCATTGATCCAATTAGGGATTTGCAAGTAATGGTTAGTTATTTGAATATTTTGTTGATCATTTACCAGCCAATCTCACCAGTTCTGAAGAAGAGTTCATCGCATGAGGCTCGAAAATGTCATGAAAGTAGATTCTACTGATTGTGTAAAAAAGTCGTATTGAAAATTGGTGTTAAAGAAAGATGTAGCATTTTATGACTTGAGTGACTAGCTAAGATCAAAGATCAGTATAATCATTACTTTGTGATTACTTTGTGATGCATTACTAAATGACTATATTTGTGAAAACAGTTTAGTTTCACACCTTTTGCAGCACGAGAGTCCCACGTGACCTTAACCAGTACTTTTTGTCTCAATGTTAAGAAAATTATACTAAATACTAGAATTTTTAGATTAACTAAATACCTTTACATTAGGCTGGTTTAAATAGCAGAGTTTACGAATTTGTTCAATCTCAAACAAAGAAAAAGTCAGGAATTTTGTTAAATATTTGTAATCAGATACTGACTAGTTCCATAAGAATTTTTAGATTAACTAAATACCTTTACATTAGGCTGGTTTAAATAGCAGAGTTTACGAATTTGTTCAATCTCAAACAAAGAAAAAGTCAGGAATTTTGTTAAATATTTGTAATCAGATACTGACTAGTTCCATAGTCCCATTCTTTGGCGGCGATGCAAACGACAGCTGCCAGTTTTTGAATAAAATGTGACAACAGGCTTAAAACATGTATCCCTTGATGAAACTAGTGATGCATTCAGTTTTGGTGATCCATTGTAATCTTTCGGTATCTTCTAATCTGGTATAGTGATACCTAATTTCAATCAACCAGTTTCCAATATCGACTTTTTGTAATATTATCGTTCAATCAACCAGCAACTGGTGAATGCTTAAACATTGGCAAGCATCAAATATAATTGGTATTGAAAAATAACTAAAAATAAGGGGAAATTTGTTTACATTTCGTAAACTCACAATTTGAACTGGCCTATAATATACAAACTAACTTGACTAGGAATATGTATTGACACAGTTTAAACATTGGCAAGTATCAAATATAATTGGTATTGAAAAATAACTAGAAATAAGGGAAAATTTGTTAACTTTTCGTAAACTCATAATTTTAACTGGCCTATTATATACAAACTAACTTGACTAGGAATATGTATTGACACAGTTTAAATATTGGCAAGCATCAAATATAATTGGTATTGAAAAAATAACAAGAAATAAGGGAAAACTCTTGGCTACAGCATAGTGCTGAAAAAGAGGGTCCTATTCTTTGTAAAATTAGGTCAAAAGTAAAATAGAACGACAGCTAGTAACCTCTTCAAAACCAAACCTATATTTCTTACTATGAGCAAAACTTAGCACTAACTGCACAATTCCCAGTGTTTGATAAGTTACAGTGACTCCATAACTAGTATAATGATATAATTCTCACAACTCATTCGCACCATCCCCGTGGTGTGCAAAGTAATAAAACAATGTTCCTAGAGGGGAATACCTCCTGACCTAATTCTAAACAAGAATCAATCCAAGAACTCTGTTGTATAGTGCACTCTTTTGTAACACAGTGCTCAAAAACTTTTGAATTAAAACATCTTTCTGTTTGAAGCATAGTTAAGCTTACAGTAAAATGAAAATGATCAGTCAACACCCTGCTTTTTTTTGGCCTCACCTAAACTTCATTTGCAAGTTGTAACTGCTTCTTGATATTTCCTTCAATTTACAGTCAATGTAGTAAACCTCATCAAAACAAAACCCATTCCTCTTAATGTCAGCAAAAGTGTAATATTCATAGTGTTAATAAGCACAAGATTTGAAAGACTCCATACCCAGTGAAATGACTGGTTATGAAATGCATACACAATCCAAATCCAACCAATTTACACCACCTCTAATAAAAGTGCTATTCCAGGAGGTAAGTGCCTCGTGACTTAATTTCTAAAAGGGAAGCAAACTTTAGTTGTTATTATGTTGTTTGTTAGTATATGTTACGATTTAACGTAATTATGTGTTGCGGTGCACCGAAAGGTTTCATCATTACGGCAAAGTGAATTTTGAGACACAGTCGACTGAAGTTGAAAATGACTGAAAAAAGTCAGGAGGTCAATTTTGAGATCTAGTATTTTGGTAGTGTGATTTGATGAGTTACATTATAATGTAAATATACTCATAAACAAAATCTGTTCTCATTGGTGTCATTCTTTGGTGATGCTATTATTGATGGATATCAGTGAGAGCCTATACAAGCATAAATTTCATTAAGTACAATTTTGATTCAAACTATGATTTAAATAGTCAATCTAGAGTATGTTTTGGCAGTATCGAAGAAACAAACATTGAAGAAAGGTCAATACTTCATTTTTGTTTGGTGGCCTTATTTCCTGCTGGTTACAGATGATTATCAACATTCCCATTCATATTTTACTTAGGGTTCATAATACGTAATTTTACTGACAACTAGTGACCTTTCTATAACCAAAGTCATATCTGTGCATCAACAATAATTCTTGCTTATAATCATTCTAAAAATGTCATCAATGAGATTACATTCCATTTTATTGTAATGCGACTCCTCTACAAATCTAATGTAATAATCTCTACACAATTAAACCATTACCATTATGCCATTTGCACCATTATTCTTGTATACCGATTCATAAGATATATCTTAAGGCTCTGTCAGACATCGCCGTATAGAGCAAAACATACGAATAACGTACAAACGTTTCACATAATTTGGACGTATGCTAAACGGACCACCACCATATGAATAACAAATTAAAGCATACCTAACGGACAGACCGTATGGATAACGTATTGAACACAAATGCATAAAAGAGAACAATGGTGGGATAAAGTATGTTAGGCGTACGTTTTGCTCTATACGGTGATGTGTGACAGAGCTTTTAAGGGGAGCATCTCCTGACCTTATTTATTTTCATTGAATACCATGTCTATGTGATTTGCCTCATTGAAAGGCCAAATATTGAAATTCGTTGTTGTAGAAAATTTTAACAAGATTTGTATCTGAAAAGGTAACAAAATTTGCAGAATTTGCGAAGTTTTACTACCTTTTCCTATCAAATAAATGATTTCTTTTGAAAATATTCACTTAAAATATCCGAATTTCACCATATTTCAAAAGGTTGCTCCATCTCATATTTTTCTTTTCCAAAAACTGGTATCTTTTGACGTGAATCATCAAATATTAAAACATTGTAGTTAATCTAGTCTTTTTACACAATGATATGAACATGGGGTGATGATAAAAATTGAATTTCTTTTCAGGAATTTCACCATTTAAGAAAATATTGTTCTTGTTAGTGTTGCAGTTATGTCGCATATATATTTTGATTGCATATATATTTTCAGTTTCTCAAGGTAATGATGATAAAATGTATAAATATCTTAAACTGGTTTCTGATATAATTTGATTGACAGTTTATTAATTAGTTTTGAAATCAAAATAAATTTGGAGAGGGAGTATTTTATGTGTGTGTTCTTTTTTATTAATATTTAATCTCATCTTCGTCATGTCTTGCTTTTTTATGTCTACTCCTCCATACGTTTGATTTCGTCTTATATTTTTTCTTGTTCCTTGAGGTTTTTCATGGAAATAAGATTTAATGTAAATTGAATTAATTTCTAATGTAGTTTTTGCCCATGAAAACTGTATTAGGAGGAGAAGTAATTGCAATTTTGAAAGATTTTATCTGATAAATTTAATAAATTTGTTTTACATTGATTTCACTTCATACATGATGATGAAACAACACAGAGATTGGATTCAGCTATTTCAATAATTTGAAAAAAAAATATATAGGAATTTAAAAAATTGCAAATTTTACAGTTTTTTGAACTGCGTTAAAATGATAAAATAACATTAAAGGTGTGTGTTCAGATCACTTTGACTCAAAAAATTCAAATTGGAGATTTTAATGCCAGATGAAAATGCATATTCTTCTCATAATCCCTGTAAATTTTCATGTCCATATTATGTTTGGTTGAACAGATATGGTCAAAATAATGTTGAATTACTTGCATATTTTGTTAAAAAGAATAAATATCCTACAGGTTTCTATGGGTCACTCTCAGACATATTTTTACCCATAGCATTAATTTGGCTCAAGGTACACAAATGAAACTTGGCAATTGCTTCAAGTAGATGATGACCCTTCATTAAATATGGAAAAAGTAAATGTTAAATTTTTCGCCAGATCAGAATACCTACCTTTAACAAAATACAATATTTTCATGTATAGTTTTAAAATGAGTAGGAAAATCCATTTTCAATTTAGCATTAAATGAGACTAACTGATCTTGACATTTCAAGCTGATCTTACAATCTCCTCCTTCAAAAGAGACACAAGATGCACAAGATGGTAGCAAGATGAGGTTTCACTATTACAGTGTTGTCTGCAAGTCCAGATCTGTGACTTAGTGAATGATACTGATCAGAGGACTCAAGGATATCATGTCTGTCTAGCTCTGGGTCAGCAACAATATCATGTCTATCTTGCCATAGGTCCTTTCTTTGAAACCATATGTTCATGTGCTGTGCTTTTATACGGCTAAGAATATTTTAAAAATGATCAGTGGCTCTGATTTAAGCCGTATGCAGCTTTAATTTCTGAATCTCCAAAAGGCTCTGTCACACATCACCGTATCCCACTTTTGTTCTGTTTTATGCATTGTTGTTCGTCATGTGTTTGTTACAAGTTACAATACATTATCCACCCATCCATTTGTCCGTTATATATACGTTTAAATCGGTATTCATATGGTGGTGGTCCGTTTAGCACACGTTCAATGTGTGAAACTTTTGTACGTTACTCGTACGCATTGCTCTATATGGTGATGTGTGACAGAGGCTTCAGTAATTTATACCAGTGGGTATTCTAGACCATTCAGAGCAAAACATGATGTGAACTATATCATAATTTCAAAGTATTGAAAAATCCATAAAGGAATGACATGAAAACTTTTATTTCTTGACTGCATACATCTGGACGAGGTTTCAAAAAACTGATGCCAAACGTCTGCAATTATGCCTCGGAAAACAAATTAATATCAGTGCTGACTGATTAGCAATGAGATGTCATCATTATCTGTTTTTCTGAATGATTAGATACATAAGTAGGTCAAGCTATAGCTGGTAATGTAATCCTATGGCACATATACCTTCTACATGATTATTACAGGTGTTATTTTAAGGAAATTGCGTCTGCGGCAATCTGGAAGAGATTTGTCACATGTGTTTCTAGGTACAGTGTCTAGTTTTACATAATTTCCATTCTTCTTTGTTATATCTGACTTCATATGGGCATATGTTGCAGCTTTAATTCTCATAGTAAGTTAAAGCATTATGAATAGAAATTCTTAAAGGTGTAATTAGTATTTTACACTTTTATTACTTTCTTAAATTGTAGCCACAAGATGAAACAAAGTAAAATTTCATTATTACAACCCTATTGACATGTGAAGATCTGAAACCTGGACGATATTAATCATAGGTCTCAATAACCTACATACCAAGGAATTCAGATGTATAATTATACTTTGTTTATTATTAAGTTAAAGGGAATTGTGTGGCTTTTGTTTATCCATAAGCACAGGTAATCCCACTCACATGCCCGCCATAGAACCTATACACAAGCCACGCCTATGCCACATACTGTATTTGTTGCAATTGTGCTGTGTTCAGCTGCACACATGCTCTTCTATATATATCAATTTACAATGTACATAGATCCATAATTTTAGTAATGATCAAAATATAGCTCTGGATCAGTTTTGGACTTTAGCTTAGAACACTATCAAGTTTATCTTGCCATATGTCCTTATTTCTTTTGTACTTCACAGTTTCATTCTAGAAGCCTGATAACAGGACATACCATTGGCGGCTACATTACACATAAAGTACATGGAAAACAATTTCTTCACAGGTTTTATTCTAAGGAAATTGTCCGCTCTGTGGCAACCTGGGACAAATGTGTCTGATGTGTTTTTTGCATTGGTATCTCATTTAACACAATTTCCTTTTGCTTTGTGATATCTGACTTCGATCTCGACATATCCTGAAGCCTTTTTTTCTTGAGTTACAGCTACAAGATCATGTCTCCATAACAAGTAATTATAAGGTATAGCCCCCGGGGGGGGGTACTTAGTACAATAGTGATTACGGGGATGTGCCGCAAATTTGGGTAGCAAAATCAGGCTCTCTGGTATGCCAATGGGTCCTTTTTCTTTGCAAAATGTGGTATTTTGATGGGTCTGTTTTTCAAAATTTTCTAAAATTTGCGCCAAAATGGCGCACATTTTGGATTTTTTCGAAATTTCAAACAAAAATCAGGAAATTCTCGCCAAATTAGCGTAAATTTTCGGAGAAAATTTCAATTTTTGTACAACTTTTCGACTCAAAATTCGGGGCATTTGGTATATGGATGGGTCCCTTTTTCTTAAAAATTGGTATATGCATGGGTGGTACTTCAAATTTCCCAGCGGCACACCCCTACCAAAACCAAACTTGAGTACCCCCCCGGGGTATAGCCATACTTTGTTCATCAATAAGTTGCAAGAATTGCATGGCTTTTATTTATCCATGAGCACAGGTAATCCCACTCACATGCACATCATAGAAACCATTGCACATGCCATATCTATGTCACACACTGCATCTGCACATGTGTTGTGTTGAGTTGCGCACATGCTTTTCTATATCGATGTACATATAGATCCATTATGGTAGTAATGATCAAAATATAGCTCTGATAATGGTAGTAATGATCAAAATATAGCTCTGGGTCAGTTTTTGGACTTCAGCTTTGAACATTACCAAGTTTATCTAGCCATACGTCCTTATTTCTTTTGCACTTCACGGTTTCATTCTAGAAGCGTGATCAGGACATGCTATTGCAAGCTACATTACAAATATGGTAATGTAAACCACTTTCTTTTATTTTGTTGACCTCATAAAATTTGACAAAGATATTAAAACAAAACAAATGATGCCAAACTGTCTGCAATTATGCCTCAGAAAATAAATTTGATATCAGTGCTAACTGATTAACAAGGGGATGTAATCATCATCTGTTTTTCTAGATGATTGGATACAAAATGTAGGTCAAGCCATAACCTGCCATGTAATTCTATAGCACATATAATCTTCTACACAATTATTGCAGGTGTTATCTTAAAGAAATTGCCTTTGCGGCAACCTGGGAGAGAATTGTCTTATGTGTTTCTTGATTCGGTATCTAATTTAACACCATTTCCGTTTTGCTTTGTGATATCTGACTTTATATGTGCATATCCTGAAGCATCATTCTTGAGTACCGACAGTAAAGCATTATACATGGGTGCATATTTCAATAAAAGTTTTTTTAGTTTTATTTGCATCAACATTCATTTCGTCTCTTTTAATAAATTAAAGTAATACCATATTTCCAAACTTGAAATTAACTCTTTTGTATAAATCAAGAACAACAAGTAAACTTATTACTTTTGATAAGTAACAAATATTGAAAGCCACTTCCTGCCCTATTTTGAAAATAAACAACCTCGCATTTTACAAAACATTCCTTATAGCTAACACATTCATTGTGAATTGTCATCTTTTCTATTCATTCAAAATCCATCTTTGCACGATACTTACCATTTCGTGGTATGAAAACATACTGAAATGTCACATACATCTCACGAGAATACTCAGCAACTCCTTCTTACACGTGGGTTTCTTCTAGAACAAACACATCATCCATAAAAGATGTCCATTTAGCTGCCTACTTTAAAGTTATGTAACTGACTTAGAAATAAATAAAGCTGGCTAAAATTCCTTTTTAGTTCTACTACTCTTCTATCTGTTAAAAGTATGCTCCAAACTACACTGAGCTGCTTCAGAATAAAGACAATATACGTCTACTTTGAAATTATATTTTAAAAAGTTGTTGCCAATTAACATTATTTTAAAATGTTTGTTGGTCAAATATCTGTGGATTGTTTTCCCCTTGGGGAGGATACTTCCATGTAAAAGGTATACTAGGACATGTCACCCAAATAGGTTAGTTTTTCAAAGAAAATCCCCAGACATTTTTTGTAGCTTGATATTTTTTTCAGTTTTTATGATATGATACTCTATTTATTTTTAATATTGCAAAGTGCAAAGTATTTAATATAACAAATATATGAACAAAAAGTTCAAATCAAGTTATTAATAGCAGTGAATAAAACATGGAAGTGGTTTTTTTTATCTTGAATATCTTACCCAATGAAGACAATTCTGTTGTTAAAATTCTAGATGTATTATGCCTCATGGTTGAAAATAACCACATAATCTGAAAAAAATACATTCAGTTTGATGCAAACAAAACCATGAACACTGATCTATTTACACCAAATTCCCCATATCATTTCGGCACCCCACATATCAATAGGAACCTTATAGTCATAGTAAATTATGTGATATGGGCCATTGAAGCTGAGCATAGTCAAAAATCATGTCCAAAGTCCAAGTGTATTTTATCATATTAATCAGGTTCCAACATCCAAAACATAAGAAAAAAGTGTTAAAAACCAAGATATTAATCCTCTCTCCATTCACGTTTTACTCAGAACAAAAACATTACACTTGATTTTCTTAATAGTTTTCCAAATCAGCCCAATACCTTTTACCAATTTGGATGTAACTTTGCAACTGAACATCCAATAACCGTAAGTAAGGTGGCATTTTAAATAATAAAACCTCAGCTTTAAGATGAGACTAATAAAATGTGGATATTGTGACCCTTATCCCTTGTCTAACCAAGCCTTTTTTGTAACATGTCTAACCAAGGGTTGTTACAACCCCCCAAAAATTTTTTGGAATAGGATGCTCAATGAACTTGGTTTTGCTATCAATAGATAGGTATGGTCCTCCCCTATCCAACGATACCAAGATCACAAAAAAGGCAAAATGTAATTATGACGAAAAATCAGAATTTTTCTAAATAACAGAATTAGGGAAATGAGAATTCTATGCCCTGCAAGTTCCTGCCTCATAGCATGCATATTTTTTTCAAAATGACGATTTACAAATGTCAAAAATTGCACCAACCCCCCCCCCCTACACCCCAACTTTGACAGCCTACCCTATCCCCTCCGTAGGTGGTACCCCCTAGTTGTTTGATCAAAATGACCGCAAAGGATGTAAAAGAGATTAACCAAAAGCCTGGGGTCGGTTGCTTTTGCGTTTTTATGCTGTGGGGAAAACCTTAGGGGGAGTTGCAACAACCCCCCTGGTTAGACAAGGATTCACAAATGTGATTAAAAGATGATATTGACATTGTTAATAATTATACAATATCATTTTACAAATGTGCATAATTATACTTTAATATCAAAAAGTATGAGGAATTCATTCTCATACTAAACTGTTTATTCACACAAAGAGCACAATCTCAATAGACAAAATTGGTTCAGTGATGGGGAAATTATTTGACTACCCTTAGGTGTTCCTCTTAATCAACACATCCACTCGTCTTTCTGCCAACCTTGTGTTCTTGAGCCTTGCGGCTAAACTGGAAATATACCTCTTGCAATATTGGAGTACTATACTGTAAATGGGCATTTGAAACTTGTATAAGGACAATTCTTTGAATAAGCTTGGCTGAAGGGTTTTTTCTCTTTGATGGTTCTCACTTATTTTTCTCTTAAATGGTTTTCCCATAATGAGTTCAGAGAAATGGAAATAATTTATTACCCCAAGGTAATCATCTCTTGTAACTAAATAACTCCTTTCTTTGCTGAATTTGTGTTTCCTGAGCCTTGTATTTGAACTAAAATTTTCATTTTGCAATGATGATATACTTACTTGCAAATGGGCATTACTTTGTATAAGAAACTTCAATGAATGAATTTGAACTGTTTTTTCCCCTGATGCTTGTCCAGGTTGATCTAGTTATAAATATAGCATTGTACGATCACAGAGTTACCGATACAATGGTATTTTCATTTTGTGGGGAGTCTTGTCATGTATTAGGATTTAGGAAAAAACATGCATGAAATAACACTCTTTATTAAATTGAATTTCCTCAGATACTACATGCTACGATCATGGGTATCAAAAATGATTTTCCAATATATTTGCAAATATTTTAATAGCATGCATGACATAAAGCATTATATGTGATAGGAAAGGAAGACATTTATGATCTTAACTGGTGGACTCAAACTAAACCTGTAACCTGAGTTTCTGTTTGCAATGCCATTATTCTATCAGATTATTAGCGACCAAGTTAACAACTACTCTTTTAAAACTGTACTTCGTTTCTATGCGTAGTTTAATGTTTTTTTCTCTTTTTTTGGAGAAAAAAACCCTGTTATATAACACAATAGACATAAGATCCACTTAACCTGGTTGTAGAAAACCACATAAGCAATTTGAAATTCTGATAAAGTATTAACATGACTTTTATTATGACACATGTGTCTAAATAATGGTTTTGTAACACATTCATGCATTAATTCAAGACATAAAACTGCAACTCGCAAATCATATTTCACCATTACAACACGTAAGTCTTATTACATAGACTATATTCACACTTTTTCAACACCAATTTGCATCCAATGAATATGAATATGTTACTCATTGGTGAATTAAATGGATATTTATGACTCTCAAGTAATAACAAAACTAGAAAGAAAGTAACCACTTTAGTCTCAAGAATAAAGAGATCTATATACGTGTCGGTTGAAGACATTTAAAAAAATAAAGTTAATACATATCCAGGACACTAACCATTTAATTATCTGTGTTTCTAGTAGCAGAGAATCATATACTTTGGCCTCTGACTCCTAGTTGATGTGAAATGATGGGGGAGGGCACTTCCATTGACCAGTGGATATCATGCGCAACCACAGGGTTTCAAAAAGCACCCTAAACAAGTTTTTTCCCTATTCTGAAAATGTACCCAGTTAACAAGTAATATGCATGTGAAACTGAACCTTTAACAAGTATTCGGTCCAAAACTGTAGCCTTAACATGTACTGGGTGTGAAAATGTACCTATAAGTATTTACAATAGCTTAACCCCCTAAGTAATAGCCCAAACAACTTTAGAGTGCACCATCTCTTTTCCAGTATTTGTGAACACATTTGGCTTACGGGTACATCAGAGAAGCACACAAAAACAAAGAAAACAAGGTAAAAAAAACTGATGTTTTGTTAGGCAGGCATACTCCTTGACTATCATGGACCAGGGCCCAATTTCATAAAACCATTCTAAGCCTAGTTTGTTTCTAACTTCATTTCTATTGCTAGTTCATTGCTAAACCTATTTCATAAAACCATTCTTAGCTTAGCAAGGTTCCTAGTTGCTTGCTAAAATTAGAATAGCTCTTGGGTATTTCTTAATCATTAGAACCATTCCAAGTTACTTTTATCAGGACATCAAAATGTATGTAGACGGATTAAATCGCCAACTTTAAGTTCTAAAATCGTCTTCTATAATATAGAAAACAATAGGTACTTGTCGAATATCCAAAATATATCAAATTAAGAGCATTGAAATAAGCAAATGTGATGATAATTAAAAAAAAACCCTACAATTATAAATGAAAAAAAAAATAGATAGATAGATAGATAAATAAAAAAATAATTTACAAATAATGAATTGCCGTTTAAAGACAAAAAATAACAGAAAGAATTTATTGAAGGTTTTTGTTTATAGAAAAAGTGGTGTAGTCTACTTAACAATCAAATGAAAACCTTTTTCACAGAGAAATTATAATCTTTATAGTCTTTGCCTTTTCTTCGTTGCTTTAATTCAAATATTTTCCATATGTAGCAAACGTATAAAAAGATATTTATGTGCTATGCATATTTTGTATGCTGTGTTTACCGATACCCCAATGGACAGTAGCCCTATACTGGGGTAAGATCCTTTTCAGAACTATTCTTGTTTAAATTGATTTCTATTTAGAACTTTTCTTATTTCAAGTACTTTCTATTGTCCTTGGGAAGTAATTATGATATTAAATCCTTGTTCAATCACTGTAACATTCTATCTTGCTTTCTAGCAAGCAACTAGTAAATTGTTCATTTAGTGGATTTCTAACAAGCAACAAACTAGCCATTTAGAATGTTGCTAAATCCTAGTTACTTGCTAATTTAGAATGGTTTTATGAAATTGGGCCCAGGTCTTTAGCAATTCATTAAGAGCACATTTTTCATGGTGTGAGTTGTCAAAAATAACTCAGAAAATTGACCATTGAGCCAGTGGAGTTCAGTCAGTCCATATTCATGTAATTTACATGGACTGACAACACAAGTGAGTATTAAGACAAATATGGAAATGCCCAGATCAAAATATCAACAGATACAGAAGATTCCCAGTAATGTCTAGTAATATAGTGTCACGTTTTGGAAACGTTTTCTGACCCAACATAAAACAGTTTTTTAACGTTAAAAAAACATTATTTGGCTGGCTGAGTACTATGCCAATTTTTCTGACTTTCAGTATTCTATTATAGGATAGGTAATCCCTATACATCCCTACTTTTTGAGTTGTCTAACTTGTCAAAATATGAGTAAATTTCGCTGGTCATGCATGCAAATTCCACAGTATTGTGTAAATCCTTCCTTGCCGTGCAAACCAGTGCAGTGGTCGATGTTTCCAGTTTGCGATGGAACACCGTTTTTACAGTTTGAAAAAGGTCACTATAATATTGCACTTTGTAATTAGAATATGGCATACATTCTGTTAAAAACTCGCTTTTATTTTAAGAAATAAATAATCTTTTTATATTTTCCAACTTAGCACAAAAACAGAACACTTTAAATCCAAATTCTTAGCATCCTAAAGCAAATTACCTGAGTTCTGCGATGTCCAGTAGCCTATCAGAAACGTGCTCTATTGGGATCTTTTGGCTCAGATTTTGATACGCGTTTGCTGATTGGAGCTGGATCGCGGTACGTGTTTGGTTTCATTGTTAACATCATTTGCTTAGCCGGGGATGCTAGAAAAACTTTGCCAAAACATTGCTGAAAAGTTAGCAAAGAGACAACAACAAAAAGATGATTTTCACTCACAAATCTGACTCTAAACGCATATATTTCCGTGCATAAAGTATACCCTTTTTTCATGTTCGTGTTTTTGATACCCTTTTCTCGTTACGTACGTATCGTGTCCAATCTTTAAAAACGACCCTGTTTGCGTGATTCTTTGGTCGTGCATGATATCCAGTGGTCAATGGAGGCGGCCCCCCGGGACAACAACTGTATATTGTAATTATTATTAATTTCCATACTGCCATTACAGCCAATCTACCCATGTAACTTTATCATTTCCTGTACAGAATAATCAACAATTAATGACACAAAAATATTTGCACATCCCTAATGCTAAATATATTTGCAAGTTTTCACATTTACATTTTCCAGCACCTACTTGATCCTTTCCACAACACATCACTGTCAATTTCAGAGTATCTGTGTCACACCTTGGAGAAATGATAAAAAGGCTCCTGACACTTTGGAAGTATGAAACCATTCTTGCGCGGATAAACTGACAGTTCCATCATAAAATGGATATCTAACTCTGAATTAACCTTTTTTACACAACACTGTGATATCTGTAATTTTTTATCAAAATACCTGTGGTTGTATATGTCACATAGAAGAGGTGCTTTCCACTTCGTTTACAGACGTAATGACACTAATTCCCTTAGTGCTGGCAATTTTACAGTTGATTTAAAGCTACAACTCGCTAAAGAGTTATCGCTTCACACTTCAGTTATAATAACAAGCCACACTTGGTATTGACTGTGTATGGCAAATTAGTGTGGTAGTGAGAATGCTTTAAAAGCATCAATGTTTGTATCAGTATATCAAATGAGAATAGACAAAATAAATTGCATTTCAACAGATATAGAATAAGATATTCAAACAAAAATAGTCTGTCTTATATATATTCATATTTTTCTCTTCGTTATTTTATATAATTGGCTACTGTACAAACAAAACTACTGTGTGTCCAAGTACAATCTTGACTTGGTAAGTTTCTCCCTCAAAAAGTATTGCTATTCCAATATAAAAAATATAATGCCAAATTAGATTTTATGAAAAACATATTAATGTTCTTACAAATATATTAACCTATTGCATGGTTTAGCCATTTTGGGTAGAGCCTCAACCTGGTTTGCGAGATGAACGAGAACTTACATAACATTAAAATTTACAGTTTGATTCCCTCTTTCAAAAACCACTGACCTTGCATGAAATGAATACTACAATCTTTGTCAAAAGTAGTTGGAGCAACATCCGAAAATTGGTGCATTAAAATGCAGCAGTTTTGTAAATTTCCAGGTTCTGAAATTGTCCTTTTTTGGTCAGCAAGGCTTGAGCCTTCCCCAACCACTGACCCCCTCCCCCCACCCCTGTCTCAATGTTGGTTCCCCCCGTGGACAGAAAAAGACAGTTGGTGCCTCAACATTGAATAGGGGGTACGGGGGATGCATTTTCTTCAACGACTGTTTTTTGCTCCAACACTTTTGTAATATCTTACAGTTTCAAAACGATATCCAAGGAGTGCTGCCCATAATGGTAAATCGAAACGATTGACCATGATTGAATTGTACACACATTACACGGTTGACCACTATATTAATATAAAAGATGAGTTATTATTATATTGAGGAAATGGTCAATCGTGGATTTGCACCCAAAACAACGTGGTAAACCGAGAACGGTTCACCATGTCACTATACCGCATACAATCGCATCACCTGATGTGTGTAAGCCTACACGTAAAATTGACAGTGCATCATCAATTATGGGACTATTTAATGATAATGCAATTTAAAAGATCAATTAATGCAATAATTACAGTTTAATGTGTACTTTAAATAAATTAAAAATATTCATTATATATAGGCCTACATATTCATTTGAGCATGAAATGCTTGTCTGAGAGTCTTTAATCCATGTGTTCTGGAACAAACGAATACATATGCCCTATAATGATTTGTTTGTCATTATTATTATTTTTTTCTTGGGGATACTTATGCAACATTATGCTAAATTATGATACTTGACATCACAAAATCACCATGTCTCTGTGTAGCTCAGTTGATTAACGCACGGGTTTTAAAAAATTAATTTAGATCATGGCATGCCTCTGTAAGTATGGTTAATGTTCACCCTATAAAGTCCATACAAAATAATAGTATATTTTAATCAGTACTCATTTAAAATCTCTATTTAGTAAATACTATTATTTGGAATAAATCAAGTGTGTTCATCGGTAATATAATGTTGCTTGCAACTTTAAAACCATGTATCGGAAAACAAAGCAGTTACGTTTTAAAACATTTATATAGCATATAGGCCTAAATGTCAGGCACGCAATTCTTGGGTTTATGACACATATTCCTAAATAATGTTCATTTAACTAATTACAAACAATAAAACTAGAGCGAATGTCCCAATAATATCACACTTTCAGCTGAAATATATCCTTTTTTTTTATATCAGGACCAATATCAAGATTTCTATCAAATCTATGCCGAGGGAATCATGTAATCACTCGCTTGTACAATGATGATACTGCATTCGGAGTTTAATGTTGCGTTGTGAATGACTGCTCCCTAATAACCCGACTTTAATTAAATTATACTGATACACATAGATTTTACAAATGTAACATAATATTTTTTAAGTATTTTGTAATGTTTTTGATAAGTTATATACTTTCCTAATGACATACATACGTGACAATAGGCATCATTTTAAGAGCATTTGTATTTTATGACCTATCCCTAAATGAGAAAAATCCTATGAGTTATGCGTACACGCACGATAAGATAACATTAAGTCATACATTCTGGCAAAATTTGGTGTCAATAACTTAAATGGTTTTGATTTTATGAGCAAAAAACGAAATTTAGATGATTTTTTTTGCATGTCGAGGACACAATCTTTGTCAAAAGTAGTTGGAGCAACATCCGAAAATTGGTGCATTAAAATGCCCCAGTTTTGTAAATTTCCAGGTTCTGAAATTGTCCTTTTTTGGTCAGCAAGGCTTGAGCCTTCCCCAACCACTGACCCCCTCCCCGCACCCCTGTCTCATGTTGGTTCCCCCGTGGACAGAAAACGACAGTTGGTGCTTCAACATTGTATAGGGGGTACAAGGGATGAATTTTCTTCAACGACTGTTTTTTGCTCCAACACTTTTGACAAAGATTGTAGTTTAATTGACTGTCAGATTGAGGCTCTCCCCGCAAATGGCAAACTGTGCAAGTAGTGAATAATATTGCAATTTTCAAGATTGAGTTAATTCTTCAAATATTTTGCTTTCGAATGAGATATATATATAATGTTACAATTTCTTTCTTCATGATGAATTAGCGATCAAAATCCAAAGCAGTCTATACAATATTAAGTAATAATCATTATGTGGAAATCGAGTTTAAAGTTCCTTGATAATTATAGAGTATAATAGCATAAATTAAATGTGATCAATTAACCATGAATTATTAAACTTCCCAGTATAATTTACTTTCAAAACATTTTTACCACTTATTTACATTGTTAGCATTTAGTTTTGCCGCATAAAACATTTACCTATACCTTGGACATTCATTCACCTTGCATAATTTTTTGACAGTCTGTATTTTATATTTATCTAAACAACTAAACTGGAATTGCATTCGATACATTTCATTTATTTCATTTCACTGAGAATAATATAAAACGATTCATACAAGTGTATAAGAGACATGGATGCCTCCGAAAACACTAGGCGTTTAGGTGGAGGCACTTAGTTTACAAAATTAGAACATATTATAATTGATATAACTGGAATCAAACTCTAAGTTGCATATATTGACGTACAGAGATATTACAGAGAAAGCAAGACAAGACAAAACAAAACAAACACAAAAAGTTACCTTCAAAAAACCCCGCTATGAATAGAGAATCGTAAATCAAATATTACATGCGTGAGGGTGGTGGGTTACACAGATGTGTATCTTATGAATTATGCTGTATGTAGTATATTAAGGTATCAGAAAATGAGGTATGTATCTACAAATAAGGTGTGTTTTGTTTACTACTACATTTCATCTGTGCATGAAAAATAGTTTAAATACATTTCAATGCATTTGTCTGCATACGGTTACATGGTGAAAATGAGCTAATGAATAATTGATGTAGTACATTCGAATGAGATTTGTTCTTGTGATATCTATGTATATGGTCCTTGAATCAGCCATTTTTATGGTAGTGGAAGATCAAATATTAGAGGAAACATGGATTCATTCATATTGAATAGATAAATCACCTAAACAAGCATGAATTTTTGTTGACTTTAGCTTGTTTGATATTTAAAAAAAAAAAGAGATCTAAAAAAATGAGATCTTTGAATGTTTTTAAGCTTGCAGAGTGCCAACAGTTTAAATCTTCACTTGCAAATTTACATTTTGTCCATCAAGGTGCAGTATTGTATATATTGGCAGAATTGCACCATTCTTGAAAAAAATGAATAGAGTATAGTCAGGAAAATGTTGTCAAAAACACACAATCCTGCACTCATTTTGTCAGAGCACCTCTCACTTTCTTGACTAATAAAACCTTTTGTAACTAGTAAAAGGAATTAAAAAGGCTAAGTGCATATTACTCACTTATTTCAGGTACAATACTAATTTGTAACTGAACATTAACCTAAAAGTTGTTTCATGTTAACAGACTTATGTATCAAACACATCAAATGAATTATGAATTTCAACATGCCTTCAATAGATGTTTATGCTGTTTTATATTTCAATATGAATTTGAGAAACATGAACATCAAGCAACGAATCTGATATGAGCTATTAACCTGATTGTGTCAAGCAATGTCAAAAAAGATACATTATTATGGAATAATTATTTTGATGCATCTAAAAGAAATGTAACACAATCATGGCGTGTCAAAATTAAAGCAATACTATATATAAAGTGTTAAAATGAAGCGCCTCTTGTGACAGATGACTGATTATTTTTATTTTGCTTATTGGGTTTGTTTTTGGTAGATATTAACACCCCCAAAGAATTTAGTTTAAATATGTTTACTTTTTCTGTTATGGTCATTTGTTGAATTAAATTCCAAAATTTAATTAAACTGGAATAGTATAAAAATGCACACATATGCACTTTATCCAGTGGCAAAACAAGTTTTTTGGAGAAAATAGCAATTCTTTACCTACTTTAATTTTTGTCGCCGGTGACAAAAAGTGGTGTGAAAACAGTGTTTCTAGTTTGAAAACTGATAAAAATCTTGTTTGTACATTTGTGATGGCCAAAACAAATTATTTTTGATGAAATTGTTTCCCTTTTAATATGTTTTAAATTATCTCCAGGAGATTTTTTTGATCTTTTATCTGGTAAATCCATCTGAGGTACAAAAGTTAGGATTTAGGAAACACACCACCATCAAAGAATGATACATTGCAAATTAAATTATCTCTCAATTTGAGCCATTTGTGTGTAAATTTTTGCACTTTTTTGGATTTCCATAAATATTTAATTCTAGCTGGAATCTAGGCTAGTCCCTTAAGTTCCTATTTTAGCTTTATCTCACATTACTATGGTAATGAGAAACAAAATTTTACACTTTATGCCTGTTCTCATATCATTTTTCGTCTCGGTGATACATTACTGTCACATTTTGCCAGACAAATGGGCACAAATGAATCAGCAAGTGTTGAAAACTGAATACATAATTTGCAAATTTGACTACATTGGTATTTTCAAAGGGTTCAATTTCAGAGTTAGCCAGTTTATGCGCTAATGTCTTTTCATAGACAATATTATTCAACAAAGTACATTAAAGATCATTAATCACCAATAAGCCCATATTTTCATTTGTGAATGATAATATACAAAGAAAAAGAGTTCTTTAGTGTCAAAATGTCAATCTGTCATTTGATTTTTTAAATTTGAGTTAAGATAAGATAATTGATAGATGTAAATGCATTGTAAAAACATAAGAAAACCAATATTTAATCATGATGATTGAACATTAATAGATTTTCATACATCTCTAATATTGTGTATACCACACTAAAGAAAAACTACATTTGCTTGAATTGAGTATAGGTGTATATAATCCAATTTCATACTGTTATAAATTAATAGATTTTCATACATCTCCAATATTGTGTATACCACACTAAAGAAAAACTACATTTGCTTTAAATGAGTATATGTGTATATAATCCAATTTCATACTGTTATAAATTACTTGGAACTTATATATATATATATATGTTTAATTAAGTGATAATATCACAGCTGAACCAATATAATAATTTGAAACAGATGACTACTTTACAGAATTATTTTAAAGGACTGTTGGAAAGTCTATTTAATTTAAGTGTTACTACTAGTGTACATAACCCAGAAACTGTAAATGCAGTAAAAACTAATGACATGCATAAGAATTCAAATAATACCAAATTTACATTTTTTTAACACCCACCCGAGACCTCACCCTATTGTGTTTTCACTCCATTATTTTGTAGGAATGGAGTGTTAATACAATAACTCTCCATTCGTGATTATGCACGAACGAATGGAGAGTTATTTACGAATGGAGACTTAGTTATTGTCATTAAGTTTACAACAAGCTATAAAAGTGTGAAAAACAAAACACACAATATGAA
>JXSR01S005558.1:52568-83772 GCA_000969725.1 Ophiothrix spiculata | reverse complement strand
TTTTGAAAAACCCAGTTTTTCAAGTGATAAACCCAGTTTATCGATAAACTGGGTTTATCACTTGAAAAACTAAGTTTTTCTCGATAAACCCAGTTTATCAGTTGATAAACCCTGTTTTTCGATCGAAAAACAGGGTTTATCGGCGATAAACCCAGTTTATCGGATATTTACCTGTTTGGCTTGCCATATGCACCCCCTTGAAATATACTTCTAGCATATGTCTCTGTATTAGGAATTTTGTGTAGAAAACGATTAGCCATGTTAACAAATTCAAAAAGTGTCCCACATATCATTTTTATGTAAATTTATACATATTAGTGCCGCCATTATGGAAAAATATTGTTTTACCCATATCTCAACTAAGTCTGCATTAATATTTTCAAATTTAGTGTCTATACCTATGTTTTGAGGTTCAAAGAAAACATTAGAACAATTAAAGAGTGATCACATGCTTCAGTGATGTAATAATATGAAAATTAGGGTCGCCTTTATGGAAAAAATAGCTTCAATAGTTTTAACTGTTAACAATATCTTACATGTTGAAAAACTGAACTTTCAAAATTTCATTCCTTAACACTTTTTAATGTTCTCCCGCTTATTAATATAGAGTTGCCTTTTTAAGTAGACTTTTTCTCCAACCAACACAATCAAAATCCATAAAAAAGATAAATATAACCAGTATCTAAGTTAAGGTAGTTTTGAAATTACTATTTTCATGGTTTGAAAAATATCACAACTGTTCCAAATTTGTCGCTTGAAACTAGGCTATGCATAGAGTTTTTTCTACAACTTATATAGCCTAACATCCAGTTCTTGCCCTTCCAGTATGCAACCAAGCTCAGTCAAGATGTCCTAGCCCTTATAATAAGTCAACGAACTGCACAATTCTGAAATCTGATATCGTAACGTAGTTAAGAACATACTAAGATTGACACTTTGGGAGTTAGTTGTTCCCTTAAGCTTAACATATATGCTTACAAAAACTGAAAGCTCAAACATTCAACTTTTATATGATGCAGCGGCGTAGCCAGGTGTCCGAAATTGGGAGCCACTATGAAGATGAACCGACAAAATTATATTGACCATGCGAGCGGAGCGAATATTGTCAGGTAAGTTTTAGCTATTTGGCACACTGCAGTAGGTAAACACCGACATTGGCAGGCCGCCTGTCTGGACCGATCGACTGTTTATGCAGTATCAGGCCGGTTGGCTCAACTTTACCGACCGGCGCTTTGTTAACCGACGGATGTCAGAATGGGGGGGGGGGGGGGGTGGTGGCAAGGCCTCCAGGCCCCCTATAGCTACGCCACTGATATGATGGTCACTACACATGGTGACAGTATCAAGGGGAGGTCCTGTCAAAATTTGATGTGCAATCGCATTATCATCTTTACACTTCAGAACAAATTGCTCTGAGCAGTAGTTATTTTTGTATAAACAGGGAATGAACAAATACAATAATCCTTATTAGATTATTTGATATGACATTTTTCAAAAATATGTCAAATATGAATTGACGTCATACTCACTTAGTTTTTCTTTTACTATTTGGGCTCTCGTCTTTTAATTTGAATGATAGCTACATTGGCAATAATAAATATCTGATCAAAATGAAAATGTAATATTGCTTTCCAAATGATTCACTGAAACATACTGAAACATTCTGCTCCAATGCTATCTGATGCCAAATACAAAAACAGTTAACAAAACAGCTCTTAGATGAATAGCTTCAACAGGATCTTGTATTAGTGTTCATATCAACAATTTTTTGGGAGTGACATCCAATTCATGTGTATCACATATCACTTTTTAAATTAAAATAAGAAATTTTTACCATAATTGCAAGAAACCTTTGTTAGTATCTGTATATAGTAAATATCTTAGTAATAGATGTTTCTCAACTATTTCACAACACCCTGGTATAACAGATAATGGTTGAATATCGCTAATATATAAATAATTGAAAATTTGAACTTATTTTAACTGCTAATAAATACCTTACATGTTAAAAAACTGAACTTTCAAAATTCCATTCTTTAATACTTTTGTATGTTCTCACGCTTATTAATATAGAGTTGCCTCTTTAAGTAGACTTTTTCTCAAACCGACACAATCAAGACACATATATCCATTAGGTAAGTTAGTTTCTCTATTTATGGTTTGAAAAATATCACAACTGCTCCAAATTTGTTGCTTGAAACTGTGTATTACTAAGAACTAGCTATGCATAGTGATTTGTCTACAATTTATTTAACCTAACATCCAGTCCTTGCCCTTGCAGTATGCAACCAAGTTCAGTCAATATGTCCTAGCCCTTATAATAAGTCCTGACAAATCAATGAACTGCACAATTCTGAGATCTGATTACGATTGACACTTTGTGAGTTAGTTTGTTCCTTTTAGCTTAACAAACATGCTTACAAAAACTCAAAACTCAAATATTAAACTTTGATATGATAGTAATTCAAGGCTATTTCAGATATACAAAGATTATTAAATGTTCCATAATTTATAGATGGTCAGTACACATAGTGACAGTATCACGGGGAGATCCCGTCATATCCATATGCAATCTCATTAATATCTGTGCATTTTAGAACAAATTGCTCTGAGCTGTAGTTATTTTTGTATAATCAAAAAATTTACAAATACAATAATCCTTATCAGATAACAGGGTATCCCAGAAAAAACTTATGATCTTTGCGTGTAATTTTCTATGGTTTACCGGAAAGTCAGAAAGTATGTAATGGTTGCATTTTATAGCCCATGAATTGAACTTTCAGATGCTGTTTGTTTCATTGCAATTGAGAGTGCACAACAAAAGTTAAGCTTTATCAAATATTTGGGTGGATTTTTGTTTGGTCCAATATATTCAACATCAACAGTAATTTACTTTATATACTCAGTCTTAAATAATAAAATTTATGTTAGACATTTCGCAGCCTTGGGCATTCTATGCATGCAAATTTATTATTTTTTTCAGCACAGATAATAAGAGCATACACATAATAGATTAGTAAACATTGTTACGGTTGAGTGAGAAGATGAATGACGATACTTTATAGAGCTTCATTCAAGGGGAACTTACAAAATTGTGAAATTGGACCAGAAAATTTCACATCCAAATAGTTGACATAACAACTTTTGTTGTACACTACCGATTGAAATGAAACAAACGATACCTGAAAGTTCAATTCATGGGCTTATTATAAAATGCACTCTTTACATACTTTCTAACTATCCGTTAAGCCCAAGAAAATTACATGCAAAGAATGTAAGTTTTTTCTGGGACACCCTGTATTGGTTATGACACTTTCGAATTGACAGATGAAGGTCATAACTGAGAAAATTGTACCCAACAACTGCTGCTTTAAAAAAATGTTTTAAACAATTTGAGTTTCTCTGGGTTTTCCAAGGTTTATATCACTGCAGTCAAAATATACTTTGCAGATCCACTCCCAGCTTAAAGGAATTTGTATTAAACTGAAAAAAATTAAGCTGCAACATTGAAGAAAAGTAGGATGATTCTTTTTTGTGTTGGAGAATACCATTATTTGCAGAAAACCTATGAGGACATTTATGGATTAAAAACTCTGACTCTTTATAATCAGGCGTTTGTTTGCTATTTGCAGTACTTTCTGATGTATCAATTCTTTGCACTTTCATCTTGATGTAAAGGTGCACTATAAATGCATTTTTGTATGTATGTATGAAGCATTTATGATACGGAACACATTAAACAAGACAATTAAAACTTCACATTCCCTCGCCTCTTTTAAAAGCAAACTGAAGAAACAATACAGCCTTGAATCCATAAATGATGAGCATGTTTAAGTCCCTTTCAAATGTTTGTCCTGGACACTTATTTTCTGATCAGCATAATTCATGAAATACACGTCTGTGTAGCCTATCAAATACACAAATGTCATTTTTGATTTATGCTTCTCTATTTATAGCAGTTCTTTTTAAGGTTACCTTTTTGGTGTTTTTCTTATAATTCTTTTGTAATTTTGTCTGTCTTAATGTGTGCAACTTACTGTATGTATCAAGTTACATATTGTTCTAATTTTGTAAACAGGGTGCCCTCACCCACAGGCCTAGCATTTTAGAGGTGCCCTTGTCTCTCAAACACTAGTGTGTATCATTAATGTATTTATCATACTGATTTGAATATATTTTTGTGTATGATGAAGTGAAATGAATTTATTAATTCTTTGTGAGATAGAAGATGTGCTTGAAATAAACCCTCAGCTGCTGCTTTACTATTAGCAGGAAGTTCGGTGATGTTCTTAGAATGAGAGTGAGTGTTTGGAATATGTACAAGCATTCCTCTGTAAATTGCCTTACTAGAAATATCCACCTACTTCAACCTGAATGAAGTTCTAGTGCCTGACAATCATTGCTGATGAAGGCATTTGACATTGAACCAATTTATCAGCGAGTTCATATAGAAAGAAAGAAACCTTTAGGCCAATAAGCCAAGAATAACCCAAGAAAGCCTCTATTGAAGTTCATTTTCATTAGGTATAAGATCTTTCTTTATTCAGTTTTAGATACAAGAGGCAGATGGGGGGGGGGGGAGAACCTGCAGAAGGAAGTATGAACTAAAACAAAAGTAGCAGAAATCAAACCCAGGAGTCATTAGTGCAAATCGAGGGAAGTATTGCTCTGCTTAACAGATTCCCCATATATATTTACACTCCATACAAAACTAGAACAACTATACTTCACCTAGTACAATTCAGAGTCAATTACATTTCTTCAAATGTGACCTATATATATTCAACATCAACAGTAATTTACTTTATATACTCAGTCTTAAATAATAAAATTTATGTTAGACATTTCGCAGCCTTGGGCATTCTATGCATGCCAAGCGAATCATATTGTGCATATTTATATATCGAGAACATGCCATGTTTTCTGAACATACAACATGCGGAAGTATGTTTCAATTTGAACCTATATTGAAAAAGACATCTATTTATTGAACAAACAACTGCAATAAATTGGTACATGTTTGCACTCAGTGTAACATTACTGTGTTTCATGAGGTTTGTCATCTGTTGTTAGTCTTTAATATAGAGATGTTTGTTTTGAATTTATAGTTGAGAAGATGCTGTAAGATTCTATTGCTGATGTCAAATATATACGAGGACTCCATAAAAATCTGTTGAAAAGTTTTATAAGCTGAATATTAAAAATGGATACCATTCTTTCATATAATTAAACATAGTTTAGTTCAATGCGAGTTGGATATCAAAGTCCTTCTATATAGCAAATATGTTGTTTTCCCTATTTTGAGCCAAAATTTAACTAAATGTTCTAAATATTCACATATTTTATTTTAGTTATTATGGTAGAATAGCCTCTAAAGTACATATATCAAGGGACATACCTGTCAAGTCTCCCGATTTAGGCAGGAGTCTCCCTTTTTTTGGAAGCCCTCTGATCTCCCAATCGGGAAGCCATATCTCCTGCTTTTTAAAAAAATCTCCCAATATCTTCCGCATTGAAAAAAATTCTACCGCGATGTTCCGCTAGCATTTATTATAGACCCCGTACTTGTATTATAGACCGCGTACATTTTGTTAAGAGGTTGAAAATGAGATCGCTTTTGTGATTCGTATGTGTGCTTTGGAGACCCGTTTTGTCCCTTTTCAGTTTTCAAAAGCTATGTAAAATATTTTTGGGTGTACCTTTTGGGCCTCATATGTCAGTTGTCCGTAAACGTTGCTCATAAATTTAAGTGATTACAGAAGTCTCCCGCATCAGAATTTAAAAATGTTAAAAAAGGTATGAAGGAATATCAATTGGTTTGACAGCTATCTTTATTGTCAAACTCTCTGTTTAAAAAGTAAATTATACTGTTGATTTGTTGACCCGTTCAGACCACTGAAAAAGAATTTCATTGTGTTTTTCTTACAAACATAAATAAAAAAATAAAACAAATCCATTCTCTTCCAATTTCATTATGTTTGCACTCAGCAATATAATATAATGCAATAAATCTGTCTTGATTCCAAATTCCCTCAAATCGTATCTTGGAGCAACAAAAGTGATTTTAATATAGAGTAACAAAAACAGACTTTCTGGTTAATCATAAATATTGCAAAGAGAATTCTTATTGATAAATCTAATATTTATGATTTTTAAACTTGCATTACTGCTTATTTTGTGTCTATAAAATAACCATAGCATATTATATTGTTATTTGATGTCATCAAGAGAAAATAGCAAATCTAAGCAAAGTATGCTGCTCTTTTGTGTTTATTTTTTTATGCATTGCAAAGAATTTTTTAACAGTTAGCTAATTTTGTTTACCTAAAATTTGAATACTACTAAATTGATAAATGTGTACTATATTTTATTAAATAGTTCATCACTATATCTGAAGGCAATATGTGATGGCTCACCCCAAAAGGACTTTGAAGATGGTATCAATTTTGATTTTTTTCATTTCTTCTGTTGCAGCATTTTCTAAGCTTTAAAATGACACCTTACTTGCTGAAATTGATCAAGGCGATCAAATTTTACAACAGAAAATCTGCTGGAAATTCCTATTATTTTTTGCTGCCTATTTTCACCTGTATCTTGAAAAGTATTCTGTCGCAAACTAAAATAGAGGTCAGTATTTCAAACTGAAATGCACTTAACAGCATTTATACATGTTGGTAATATATGGTGGCAGCACACAGGTTTGGATATTATGTAGTTTTCATTCTTCAACCTAACACACAGCTTTGACAAAATACAAGATTACAAGAAATTGGTTTATATGTTAAGAGATTATGTGTGAGAACTGTGAAATTTGTTTGCAAAATTGACATTGTGAAATTGTGATCAAATTTACGAACATATGAGGAATTTTTCACCTTTGTCAAGTAAATAAGAGGAAAATGTCCCGTCAACCATGAGTTCAAAGCTTCCTTGATGTCTTCCGATATAAATAAGACCATTGAAACTTGTAATTATCCATGCCTGTTGACAGGCACCTCAAGTTTCTGACATGTGACCTAAAAGCCGTTAAACCAGCTCATCGGGTATACGGTACATGTATACATGGGCTGGTATACCGGCTCGTCGGGTTCAAAGGGTTAAGTTTCATAGATCCTTGAAACGGGAATATTGATAAGTGTTGATTCGGTAATACTTGGTCACTTAACAACTGGCCGCAAACCAATGTTTGTTAATTGTAAGCTGAAACTGTTATTTCTTTACTTTGCGCTTCTAATCAAATACTGGACCTTACAAGTGAACAACTTTGCAAAGATGCGACCATAATCAATGGTCTTCAACAGGCATCTGATCATGTCTGTTAAATAATCTATGACAAGAAAACCCATTGGTCATGGTTTCAATTTCACAATGTAGCAAATTTAAGTCACAAATTTGAGTATTTTAACCAATTATAAAATAGAAATAATACCATTTTAAATATGCATTAAATTCTTAACTGAAATAGAGGTCTGTCAATCATATCATGAAACAGTACAAACATAAACACATACTATTGATGGCAACTTTGCGGAGTTGAGACCATAACCAGTGGTCTTAAATCATGACCAATATAAAGGAAGACCAACGTTGCATAGTTGCAAATGTAAGTTCCAGTATTTGATTTATTTATCATTTATATAAAGGAAGACCATTTGTTATGGTTACAATGTCCAGAATTTGCCTATTCTAACAAATTTTACATTAACAATGTGCTTCTAAATTTCTAGCTTTTTGAATATGCATCAAATTTTCAACTAAAATAGAGGTCAGTCTATCATATCACAAACATTGCAAACACATACACATACTATCGTAGGATGGCAGCATTCTATTTTTAAGGCAATACAATCCACTCAAACAGCTCATGTGCAAGTTAAGAATCTTCATCTTCACTACACTATGCTATCTTCAGTATGGACTGACTGCCCAAAATGACAACCTTGCTCATTTAGGCAATTCTATGCCAAATCAGGTAATACTAATATGGAATACACTGTTGAATTAAGGGATCTCTTCAAAAATCAACTGGCTTTTGTCTGCCGGTTTTGGCTGGTTCTGGGAGGTTCTGTATTTTTTATTTTAGTTGAACCGCCCAGGACTGCAAGTTCTTGACCAAGGTAGGTAACAGACTCCCAGGGAAGGAGGTGTAGCAATCCCCTCACTGCAAATTGCTTCAAATGAGAAACTGGCACTCTAACTTGTGCAATATAGGCCACCCCACATTTACCTTTACCTTTTTTCTAACAGAAATTACTGCAACAAGTAAAGCTTAACAGAAACAAAGCAATGGCTATTACTACGAGTGGCTTTGCCAATAAAACATGGAAAATGCACTCTCAGTGTTGTTTACTAATTTACATTCTTTATTTGTATTTTACAATGAATTCATATTAAAATACTACTATATCTGCACATTTCTACATCACAATCACTTAATTTGGCAACTTAATTACAAAATTTGGAGAAAAATGTATGAAATGAGGGTTTCCAAAACACTTAAAACACACAATTTCATATTCTGGTAATTGTTTATGATTTCCCCTAACAGTTATTTTTAAAGCCTACCAGAAAATATATAGTCTCCTGCTAAAAATAAATAGTTGAATAAGATCCAAAGTCAATTTAAATAAATGTTGACTTCTTGCTAGATTTTATTACAGGTCTTGGTCTTACGCTTAAGCAAACAAATTAAATAAAGATAAATTAGATCATTTCTGTATATGTGTACCGCCGCGGCAAAAGGGTACAGTTGGGTCAAAACCAAAATATGGAGATTTTCATATGATGGTAAAGCTCATTTAATTCCCTTTTCAATGATACCAAAATCATGCAAATCGGAGCTTTGGTTGACGAGTTTTGGCAAATTATAAAATCGTCTTCATAACCGTTTGTCAAAACTAGTTTGTGAGAAAAAGGCTGTTAAAGGTAGGCCTGTTTTTCCATTCGATTTTGTGTGCAGTCTGAATAGAGTATGAGCAAATCTCCATAGCAACCACCATGTTCCCATTTGTTTATCGACTTGAAATTTGGCTCAATGGAAGACGATACCTTGAGTAATATAATAACACTTTTTGGACTCAATATCATGTTTCGTTATTGCATAATTAATTATTATAATCGTACTCATAACCGTTTGTCAAAACACAAATTTTCATGATGAAAACGATTCGACATAGCGATATAAATCACACTTTTTTACAAGTTTGTCGTTATTTTTGATTAACCATCTTTACATTTTGGATACAAAAGGGTTCAAAGATTTCATTTCCACAAAAATCTCTAAATTGACTTTCCCGTCACATTTTGGTATATTTCAACTTTACCGGCCTCTAGCGCAAAATGGAAGTTGCCGACAACTGGACCCTTTTGCCGCGACGGTACACATATGTTGTATTGCATCTAGTAGATTTTGCGATATAATAAACAATATTTTGTCATGTGAAAAAAAGACAAAATGTGATCTGCAATGGCAGCCATTTTATATTTTATTTAACACCTAGTCACTAGAATGCACAAAGTTCCTCAAAATTCTCTTCCATTTGTCAGCGGCTCTTGAAATAGTTCTTCAGGTAAATGACCCAAGACTGGACATTATACTGTGTCAATGCTAATTTATGAAAAATGACAGCTATTTCAGATATGACTTTCTGGCACTCACATGACAAATTGAAGTTACCCAGCATATGTCTATCCAGTTTAAATAAATAGTCAAGTTTCTAAATGTCATAATTACCAGCAACAAATAGAGTTTAGATTTGTTATATCATTGAACAATCTACAATACTGCCATCATCTGTGAAACACTTATACATGATCTTCATTGGCTGTGTAAGATAATTAGGGATTTTTGATATAAAGCAATGACTGTATTGTTAAGTTTGTAGCACAAAATTGATGCAAACAGTGTAAAACAAGAGCTATAAAACATAAAAAGCACAAGTTTGTTCAATACTATTGTTATAGGTTGCTATAATCAACTGAAACAAATATGATTTAAAGCACCCTCTTATTTGATAACAGAGAGATTGCAGACCTGATTATATCAATTGGGTGACACATTGTTATAATATGACCATTATTGCTTTAACTACTACTCTAGAAGATATGGATTTGCTGACCAATCTTGTAATAGTCATTGACCCCTATTGATGACCTTTGGCCCCCTCACATAGTAGTCGCATGTTTTCTTCTATTCAACAACCATTGTGTCCAAGTCCCATGAAAATTATATAGAGTATATGGATTTGCTGACCAATCTTTCACCAAAAGTTATTGACCCCCAAATGAACATTTTTGAACACACACCCGCATAACATAGCCAGTCACAAATACCACCAAAGTAATCCCTAAATGTCTATCTTTAAGACGACACAAAAATATTTGATAAATCAAAGGAACATACAAAATGAGATAGATCTTGTACCCTTTAATAACTCAAGGTAACACCCAGAGCAAATATTGTATTCATTAATATATTGTTTAAAAAGGAAAAACAGGATGATGACTTCAGAAGCAACTTTTTTGAACAATTTAAAGATGATGGTCAAGTTTTCTCTATGCCATGGTATATCATAAAGTTAATATATTGTACCAAATAAGCAACTATAAATACTGCCCTCTCTTACAAAATCAAAATACAAAGATGGGACTGAGACACTTACAGCACTTAAGTGTCATCTCATCAGACCTAGGCAGATAAGACGAGTAGGTGTGAATCTTACGGGCACCCTGAGGCACCAATAACAATATCCCATTTGCTATCCTATACTTGGCTTAGTAGAGCAGGCAAGTCATTACAAATCTCATTCATTCAGCTGAAGCTCTGTTCTTTTATTACAGCTTATCGAAAGGACAAAAAGCTCACAGTCAAGAAATACTATAACCTGTTTTCCCGCGCCACAGCAGGTTTGAACTCAATTATATGATGCTTTAGCATTTTGAGAATAAACAAAAATCCACAAAAGAAAACAAGTTTAGGTCGATCAAAAGATCCCCAACTGAGTAATTCTCTTTTCAAATAACAAACTCAGGAGTATGAAGAAATGTGCTATTTTGCCTGTAAGCTAAGATTTAGTAACAATATTATAACAAAAATAAAATAAATAAATAATATGCTATCATTAACTTGATTTCAACACAATAATAAATATTCTACGGAAGCTAATGAAAAGGGACATAACCAACAAAGGACAAACAGCTCACAGTCATAAAATACCATAATCTGTTTTTTCTGCTCCATGGCAGGTTTAAAACACAATAATACATGATGCTTTTAGCATTTTGAGAATAAACAAACATCCAGAGAAAACAATTTTAGGTTGATTGATCTCCCAACGGAATAATTTTCCTTTCAAATGACACCCAGGAGTATGAAAAGTGCTACTTTGCTTGTAAGCTAAGATTAAGTCATAATATTATGACAAGAATAAAACAAAAATGAATAATATGCTTTTAATGGCTTAAAATCCTAATCCAGCATTTGGGGTATTTTAATGAAGTAACTCCTGCACATAGTTCATTGCCCTTCATGCCAAAAATGAGGAAGAGATTTTCAATCAACATGTTTTTGTTTTTGTTTGTTTTCCTTCGTATCACTGCATAATCATCTCTACTACACTTGTTCTAGATCAATTATAAACTGTACAACTGACTTGAAATATAATGTGCAATTTAAGTGGTGCATTGTAGAATTGAAGAAAGATGCTTTTACATTAGAGAATAAAAGACAATATTTTTTTGTACTGCTTATCTTCTGTTGGTAATGGACACCCCATTATTCAAAATAATGTACGCCTATCCATATAGGTCATTAGGAGACGGATGACAGGCAAAAGAATAAATTGTATCTTTTTTTGACCAATGATCATTGTGGTCAAGTTTCTTTTGATAAAGTATACATTGTAAAATGTTAACATTTTTGAACACACACCCACATAGCTAGTCAGAAATACCACCGAAGTAATCCCTAAATGTCTATATTTAAAACGACACAACAATATATTTGATATAAATACAAATGAACAGACAAAATGAGATCTTGTACCCTTAACCCTTAAATATTGTATTCATTAATATATTGTTTAAAAAGGAAACACAGGGTGCTGACTTCAAAATCACCTTCTTTGAACAATTTAAAGATGATGGTCAAGTTTCCTCTTTGCCATGGTATATCATAAAGTTGATGTATTATACTAACTGAGCAACAATAAATACTGCCCTCTCTTGAAAAATCAAAATACAACGATAGGACTGAGACACTTACAGCACGTAAGTGTCATCTCATCAGACCTAGGCAGATAATATGTGTCCCGTCATATCGAAAGGTACCTTAATACCGGCATAGTAAATTTCGAGATACAGGCCATTGAAGCTGAGCATAATCAAAAATCACGTCCAAGGTCGAATTTCTAATTTCATCAGAAACGTTATCTTTGAAGTGTATTCTATCATATTAATCAGGTTCCAACATCTTAAACATAAGACAACTGTTTTAAAAACCGAGATAAAAATCCTTTCTCCATTCACGTTTAACCAGTACAGAAACTTTAAACTTGATTTTCTCAGAACTTTAGTTTTCGGAATCAGCCCGATATCTTTTACCAATATGGATGTAACTTTGTAATCGAACATCCAATAACCAAAAGCAAGGTGTCATTTTAAAGCTCAAAATATAATCTTTCAGATGAGACCAAAAAATCAATTTTAATTTTGCTGACCTTAAGGCACCTTTCGATATGACGGGTCACATATGAGTAGGTGTGAATCTTACGGGCACCCTGAGGCAGCAATAATGATATCCCATTTTCTATTCTATAGTTGGCTTAATAGAGCAGGCAAGTCATCACAAATCTCATTCATTCAGCTGACTGTGTATTCAAGCTCTGTTCTTTTATTACAGCTTATTATCGAAAGGCTCACAATCATGAAATAATATCATCTGTATTCCTGCTCCACAGCAGGTTTGAACTCAATAATATGATGCTTTAGCATTTTGAGAATTAAAAAATTCCACAAAAGAAAACAAGTTTAGGTCGATCAACAGATCCCCAACAGAATAATTTTCTTTTCAAATGACACACTCAGGAGTATGAAGAAAAGTGCTATTTTGCTTGTAAGCTAAGATTTAGTAACAATATTATAACAAAAATAAAATAAATAAATAATATGGTTTCATTAACTTGATTTCAACACAATTATAAATATTCTAAGGAAGCTAATGAAAAGGGACATATCCAACAAAGGACAAACAGCTCACAGTCATAAAATACCATAATCTGTTTTTTCTGCTCCATGGCAGGTTTAAAACACAATAATACATGATGCTTTTAGCATTTTGAGAATAAAAAACATCCAGAGAAAACAATATTAGGTTGATTGATCTCCCAACAGAATATTTTTCCATTCAAATGACACCCAGGAGTATGAAAAGTGCTATTTTGCTTGTAAGCTAAGATTAAGTCATAATATTATGACAAGAATAAATCAAAAATGAATAATATGCTTTTAATGGCTTAAAATCCTAATCCAGCATTTGGGGTATTTTTATGAAGTAACTTCTGCACATAGTTCATTGCCCTTCATGCCAAAAATGAGGAACAGATTTTCAATCAACATGTTTTTGTTTTTGTTTGTTTTCCTTTGTATCACTGCATAATCATCTCTACTACACTTGTTCTAGATCAATTATAAACTGTACAATTTACTTGAAATACAATGTGCACTTTAAGTGGTGCATTGTAGAATTGAAGAGAGATGCTTTTAAATTAAAGAATAAAAAAGACAAAAATCACTCAGTGAATAAGAATGTTGATTGTTTAATTGCATTTAACTTTCATTTGTCATCTTAAACTATGTTGAACAAAGCAAAGTCAGTTTTAATATGTTATAAATGAATTATTTTTCATTTACTTATTGATTTTTGAGCTGCAAACATTGTTATTGAATATTAGCTTTAAGGCTCTTGAATAACTCCCACATTATTAAATGCCCTTTGACTTAAAACGTTGTAATTATTCACAATACTGATAATATTAGGAAACAAAGAAAAAACAAATCATCCAAACACTGTCATAACAATATGCCCATTGGGAGATCATCTGATATTGTATACAGAATTGGAAATTTCTATTCCTTTGCCTAAAAACTAAGCTCTAGATACAAGAGATCTTAATGGTATAACAACCTGTAAGCAAAAACGTTTCAGAAAACATCTCAATATAGTCCACAATGTCAATGACACCAATCCCAAGTAATTGGTAGCAATTTAGACTACTTTAAGGCACTACACATCGGTAATCAGATGAGGTTATATTGCAGTCAGTTTAAACATGGCTATTACAGCTATGGTATAATATTACCTTAACTAGTCCAGAAAAATATACCTAAAATTTAATGTAAAAATCTGTAAATCGAAACATGACAAAAAGTATCTTAAATTATATGATCTGGTAATTAAGAAATAGGCTACTCAAAAAGTAAATCTATTTCATGACATCATAGCAAAACAATAGAAATACTCTGCCTACTTTGTGGTTCCAGAACCAATAGTGTTGTCTGAACACATAGGAGGTCATAGGGTTGACCTTGACGACCTTTGACACCACTCATAAAATAATCCCTAAATGTCTATCTTTAAGATGACACAACAATATATTAGATATAAATACAAAGGAACAAACAAAATGCGATCTTGTACCCTTAACTCAAGGTAACAGCCAGAGCAAATATTGTATTCATTAATATATTGTTTAAAAAGGAAATAGAGCGTGATGACTTCAAAATCACCTTCTTTGAATAATTTAAAGATGATGGTCAAGTTTCCTCTTAGCCATGGTATATCATAAAGTTGATATATTGTACCAAATGAGCAACTATAAATACTGCCCTCTCTTACAAAATCAAAATACAACGATGGGACTGAGACACTTACAGCACGTTAGTGTCATCTCATCAGACCTAGGCAGATAATACGAGTAGGTGTGAATCTAACGGACACCCTGAGGCACCAATAACGATATCCCATTTTCTATTCTATAGTTGGCTTAGTAGAGCAGGCAAGTCATTACAAATCTCATTCATTCAGCTGACTGTGTATTCAAGCTCTGATCTTTTATTACAGCTTATCGAAAGGACAAAAAGCTCACAGTCAAGAAATATTACAATCTGTTTTCCTGCTCCACATCAATATTATGATGCTCTAGCATTTTGGGTTTTTACTAAGTTAATCGCATTTAACTATCATTTGTCAACTTAAACTATGTTGAACAACACAAAGTCATTTTAGTATGTTATAAATAAATTGTTTTTTCATTTTACTAATTGATTTTTGAGCTACAAACATTGTATATCGAATATTAAACAAGTTTAGGTCGATCAAAAGATCCCCAACAGAATAATTTTTGTTTCAAATGACACACTCAGGAGTATGGAAAGTGCTTTTTTGCTTGTAAACTAAGAAGATTTAGTCACAATATTATGACAAGAATAAAATAAATAAATAATATGCTTTCATTGACTCTATTTCAAGACAATAATAAATATTCTACGGAAGCTAATGAAAAGGGACATATCCAACAAAGGACAAACAGCTTACAGTCATAAAATACCATAATCTGTTTTTTCTGCTCCATGGCAGGTTTAAAACACAATAATACATGATGCTTTAGCATATTGAGAATAAACAAACATCCAGGGAAAAAACATTTTTAGGTTGATTGATCTCCCAACAGAATATTATTCCTTTCAAATGACACCCAGGAGTATGAAAAGTGCTATTTTGCTAGTAAGCTAAGATTAAGTCATAATATTATGACAAGAATAAAACAAAAATTAATAATATGCTTTTAATGGCTTAAAATCCTAATCCAACATTTGGGGTATTTTTATGTGGTAACTTCTGCACATAGTTCATTGCCTTTCATGCCAAAAATGAGGAACAGATTTCATAAACATATTTTTTTCCCCTTTGTATCACTGCATAATCATCTCTACTACACTTGTTCTACATCAATTATAAACTGTACAATTGACTTGAAATACAATGTGCAATTTCAGTGGTGCATTGTAGAATTGAAGAGAGATGCTTTTAAATTAAAGAATAAAAAAGACAAGATTTATTGTTTTGCTTTTCATCTGTTTGTAATGTACACTCTCTATTACTCAAAATAATGTACGCCTATCCATATACTAGGAGACATAGATGACAGGCAAAACAATAAATTGTATATTTAATTCTCAATCTTAATAAAAAATCTGAATTGTAAACCAAGGATGAAAAAATCACTCAGTGAATAAGAATGTTGATTGTTTAATCGCGTTTAACTTTCATTTGTCATCTTAAACTATGTTGAACAACACAAAGTCATTTTAATATGTTATAAATGAATTGTTTTTTCATTTTACTAATTGATTTTTGAGCTACAAACATTGTATATCGAATATTAGCTGTAAGGCTCTTGACTAACTCCATCATCATTAAATGCCTTTTGACTTTAAAGTTTGTAATTATTCACAATACTGATAATATTAGGAAACAAAGAAAAAACAAATCATCCAAACCTGGTCATACCAATATGCCCATTGGGAGTTCATCTGACATTTTATACAGAATTGGAAAATTCATACATAAATCTATGCTCTAGATATAAGAGATCTTAATGGTATAATAACCTGTAAGCAAAAACATTTCAGAAAACATCTCAATATGTAGCACAATGTCAATGACACCAATCCCAAGTAATTGGTAGCAATTTAGACTACTTTAAGGCACTACACATCGATAATCAAATGAGGTTATATTGCAGTCAGTTTAAACATGGCTATTACAGCTATAGTATGATCCATTATGTCCCTAGTACTGAGGCTTTACACAATGTGATATATCAGAAGCTTTTTACCGGAAATTATAGACAAAAGGGGAGTTTCATAAGCTGAAATGTGAAGTGAACTTAGAATAAGTGGTGAATCATATCCAGGTTAATATTGTTGTTGGATTACATTTAATACACCTTATGTGAAAGCTTAGACAATATTATATATATTTTATTTCGTATAAGTTCAAAGGCTAATCAAATCAAATAAGGTTAATTATTATGGCCACATTTTTACAATGTTTGGCACATGTAGGAAATACTGTCTCTAAATTATATTTTTGTTTTGATATCAAAATGGCAACAACAGAGGTGTTGGGTTTTTTTAATCTCAAAAATTCATGCAGTTCGGATATCAAATTTTGTTCAAATATTGCCAGATTTAAAGACAAATACTTATGAAGGAATTACCAATGATACATCTGCCTTCCAATGCTTGCAACTGCAATGGCAAAATAAAATACTCTATGGAAACAGTAACTTTAAACACTTCATTTTAAGTAATCCCTAAATGTCTATCTGTAAGACGACACAACAATATATTTGATATAAATACAAAGGAACAGATAAAATGAGATCTTGTACCCTTAAATCAAGGTAACAGCGAGAACAAATATTGTATTCATTAATATGTTGTTCAAAAAGGAAATACAGGGTGATGACTTCAGAAGCACCTTTTTTGAACAATTTAAAGATGATGGTCAAGTTTTCTCTTTGCCATGGTATATCATAAAGTTCATATATGATGAGCAACTATAAATACTGCCCTCTCTTACAAAATCAAAATACAACAATATGACTGAGACACTTACAGCACGTAAGTGTCATCTCATCAGACCTAGGCAGATAATATGAGTAGGTGTGAATCTTACGGCCACCCTGAGGCACCAATAACGATATCCCATTTTCTATCCTATAGTTGGCTTAGTAGAGTAGGCAAGTCATTACAAATCTCATTCATTAGCTGACTGTGTAGCTCTGTTCTTTTATTACGGCTTATAGAAAAGACAAACAGCTCACAGTCAAGAAATAATATAATTTGTTTTCCTGCTCCACAGCAAGTTTGAACTCAATAATATGATGCTTTAGCATTTTGAGAATCAACAAAAATCCACAAAAGAAAACAAGTTAAGGTCGATCAAAAGATCCCCAACTGAGTAATTCTCTTTTCAAATTGCACACTCAGGAGTATGGAAAGTGCTTTTTCGCTTGTAAACTAAGAAGATTTAGTCACAATATTATGAAAAGAATAAAATAAATAAATAATATATATGCTTTCATTGGCTCGTTCAATACAATAAATTATCTATGAAAGCTAATGGAAAGAGGCATCTCGCACAAAGGGCGAACAGCTCAAATCCATCAAATATTACAATATGTTTTTCAGGCTTAGAAAACAATAATATGATGCTTTTAGCATTTTGAGTATAAACAAAAATTCACAAAAGAAAACCAATTTTAGGTCGATCAACAGATCCCCCAACAGAATAATTTTTATTTCAAATGACACTCAGGAGTATGAAAAGTTCTATTTTGCTTGTAATCTAAGATTTAGTAACAATATTATAACAAAAATAAAATTAATAAATAATATGCTTTCATTAACTTGATTTCAACACAATAACAAATATTCTATGGAAGCTAATGAAAAGGGACATATCCAACAAAGGACAAACAGCTCACAGTCATAAAATACCATAATCTGTTTTTTCTGCTCCATGGCAGGTTTAAAACACAATAATACATGATGCTTTTAGTATTTTGAGAATAAACAAACATCCATAGAAAACAATTTTAGGTTGATTGATCTCCCAATAAAAATATTTTTCCTTTCAAATGACACCCAGGAGTATGAAAAGTGCTATTTTGCTTGTAAGCTAAGATTAAGTCATAATATTATGACAAGAATAAAACAAAAATGAATAATATGCTTTTAATGGCTTAAAATCCTAATCCAGCATTTGGGGTATTTTTATGAAGTAACTTCTGCCCATAGTTCATTGCCCTTCATGCCAAAAATGAGGATCAGATTTTCAATCAACATGTTTTTGTTTTTGTTTGTATCACTGCATAATCATCTCTACTACACTTGTTCTAGATCAATTATAAACTGTACAACTGACTTGAAATATAATGTGCACTTTAAGTGGTGCATTGTAGAATTGAAGAGAGATGCTTTTAAATTAAAGAATAAAAAAGACAAGAATTATTGTTTTGCTTTTCGTCTGTTTGTAATGTACACTCTCTATTACTCAAAATAATGTACGCCTATCCATATACTAGGAGATATAGATGACAGGCAAAACAATAAATTGTATATTTTATTCTCAATCTTAGTAAAAAATCTGAATTGTAAACCAAGGATGAAAAAATCACTCAGTGAATAAGAATGTTGATTGTTTAATCGCGTTTAACTTTCATTTGTCATCTTAAACTATGTTGAACAACACAAAGTCATTTTAATATGTTATAAATGAATTGTTTTTTTCATTTTATTTATTGATTTTTGAGCTTCAAACATTGTATATCGAATATTAGCTGTAAGGCTCTTGACTAACTCCCACATCATTAAATGCCCTTTGACTTTAAAGTTTGTAATTATTCACAATACTGAAAATATTAGGAAACAAAGAAAAAACAAATCATCCAAACACTGTCATACCAATATGCCCACAGGCTAAGTTCATCTGATATTGTATACAGAATTGGAAATTTCTATTCCTTTGCCTAAAAACTAAGCTCTAGATGTAAGAGATCTAATGGTATAATAACCTGTAAGCAAAAACATTTCAGAAAACATCTCAATATAGTCCACAATGTCAATGACACCAGTCCCAAGTAATTGGCAGCAATTTAGACGACTTTAAGGCACTACACATTGGTAATCAAATGAGGTTATATTGCAGTCAGTTTAAATATGGATATTACAGCAATAGCATGACCCAAATATGTCCCTAGTGTTGAGTTTTTTCACAATGTGATATATCAGAAGCTTTTTATAGGAAATTATAGATAAAAGGGGGCTTCTATGAGCTGAAATGAGAAGTGAATTTAGAATAAGTGGTGGATCGTATCCAGGTTAATATTGTTGTTGGATTACATTTAGTACACCTCATGTGAAAGCTTAGACAAATATATTATTTGACTATATTATTTCTTCTTATTTCGTATTAGTTCAAAGGCTAATTTGTTTCAGAACAAAAAAATTAAATAAGGTTATTAAGGCCACTTTTTTACAATGTTTGGCACACATAAGATATAGGGTCTCTAAATTATATTTTTGTTTTGAATGATAATTTTGTTTTCATAAATATTCTCAAAATAGCAACAACGGAGGTGTGTTTTTTAAATCTCAAAAATTCACACAGTTTGGATACTCCAATCTTGTTCAGACATTGCCAGATTGTAGAACAAATACTTTACAAATGATACATCTGCCTTCAAATGCTAGCAACTGCAATGGCAACATAAAATACTCTATGGAAAGAGTAACTTTAAACACTTAATTTTAAGTAATCCCTAAATGTCTATCTTTAAGACGACACAACAATATATTTAATATAAATACAAAGGAACAGACAAAATGAGATCTTGTACCCTTAACTCAAGGTAACAGTCAGAGCAAATATTGTATTCATTAATTAGTTTCATAAAAAGGAAATACAGGGTGATGACTTCAGAAGCAACTTTTTTTTAACAATAAGATGATGGTCATGTTTCCTCTTTGCCATGTTATATCATAAAGCTGATAGATTGTACCAAATGAGCAACTATAAATACTGCCCTCTCTTACAAAATCAAAATACAACGATGGGACTGAGACACTTACAGCACGTAAGTGTCATCTCATCAGAAGTAGGCAGATAATATGAGTAGGTGTGAATCTTACGGGCACCCTGAGGCACCAATAACGATATCCCATTTTCTATTCTATAGTTGGCTTAGCAGAGCAGGCAAGTCATTACAAATCTCATTCATTCAGCTGACTGTGTATTCAAGCTCTGTTCTTTTATTACAGCTTATTGAAAGGATAAAAAGCTCACAGTTAAGAAATACTATAATCTGTTTTCCTGCTCCACAGCAGGTTCAAACTCAATAATATGATGCTTTAGCATTTTGAGAATAACAAGAATCCACAGAAGAAAACAAGTTTAGGTCGATCAAAAGATCCCCAACTGAATAATTTTTGTTTCAAATGACACACTCAGGAGTATGAAGAAAAGTACTATTTTGCTTGTAAGCTAAGATTTAGTAACAATATCATAACAAGAATAAAATAAATAAATAATATGCTTTCATTAACTTGATTTCAGCACAATAATACATATTCTACGGAAGCTAATGAATAGAGACATATCCAACAAAGGACAAACAGCTCACAGTCATAAAATAACATAAACTGTTTTTTCGCTCCATGGCAGGTTTAAAACACAATAATACATGATGCTTTTAGTATTTTGAGAATAAACAAACATCCATAGAAAACAATTTTAGGTTGATTGATCTCCCAATAGAATATTTTTCCTTTCATATGACACCCAGGAGTATGAAAAGTGCTATTTTGCTTGTAAGCTAAGATTAAGTCATAATATTATGACAAGAATAAAACAAAAATGAATAATATGCTTTTAATGGCTTAAAATCCTAATCCAGCTTTTGGGGTATTTTCATAATGTAACTTCGGCACATAGTTCATTGCCCTTCATGCCAAAAACGAGGAACAGATTTTCAATGAACATGTTTTGTTTTTGTTTGTTTTCCTTTGTATCACTGCATAATCATCTCTACTACACTTGTTCTAGATCAATTATAAACTGTACAATTGACTTGAAATACAATGTGCAATTTCAGTGGTGCATTGTAGAATTGAAGAGAGATGCTTTTAAATTAAAGAATAAAAAAGACAAGATTTATTGTTTTGCTTTTCATCTGTTTGTAATGTACACTCTCTATTACTCAAAATAATGTACGCCTATCCATATACTAGGAGACATAGATGACAGACAAAACAATAAATTGTATATTTTATTCTCAATCTTAGTAAAAAATCTGAATTGTAAACCAAGGATGAAAAAATCACTCAGTGAATAAGAATGTTGATTGTCTAATCACATTTAACTTTCATTTGTCATCTTAAACTATGTTGAACAACACAAAGTCATTTTAATATGTTATAAATGAATTGTTTTTTCATTTTACTAATTGATTTTTGAGCTACAAACATTGTATATCGAATATTAGCTATAAGGCTCTTGACTAACTCCCACATCATTAAATGCCCTTTGACTTCAAAGCTTGTAATTATTCTTAATACTGATATTATTAGGAAACAAAGAAAAAACAAATCATCCAAACACTGTCATACCAATATGCCCATTGGGAGTTCATTTGATATTGTATACAGAAATGGAAATTCCTATTCCTTTGCCTAAAAACTAAGCTCTAGATATAGGAGATCTAATGGTATAATAACCTTTAAGCAAAAACATCAGAAAACATCTCGATATAGTCCACAATGTCAATGGCACCAATCCCAAGTTATTGGTAGCAATTTAGACTACTTTTAGGCACTACACATTGGTAATCAAATGAGGTTATATTGTAGTCAGTTTAAACATGGCTATTACAGCAATAGCATGATCCAAATATGTGACACGATCAAGGGAAATGAGTCGCATGTCGGCAATTTTCATTTTTGATATTTCATTACAATCAGGTTGTACATAAACAATGCTACATTTTGATTAAACTCCCATCATTATGGGTCACCTGGTTCTAGAGATACAACAAAACTTGTACCTTTCAAAAACAATGAAAAACAAAAGAAGTTTATACCTTTATTGTCATGTATCTCAAAATCAATATTCCCGATATCCGACTCTTTCCCCTTGGTCGCGTCACATATGTCCCTAGTATTGATTTTTGTCACAATGTGATATACCATTGAAGCTTTTTGCAGGAAATTGAAGATAAAAGGGGGCCTTATGAGCTGAAATGTGTAGTGAATTTAGAATAAGTGTAGAAATGTATCATTATTTACTGCTTTTGGATTACTTACAGTAGACCTGAAGTTAAATACTAGATGAATAAATTATTTGAATTTATATTTCGATGAAATAATTTAGCTCTTATTTATTGTTAGTACAAAAGCTGATTTGTTTCAAAACAAAAATAAATCAAGCAAATTAAATATGGCCACTTTTTCAACAATGAGATGCCTAAATGTCCTGTCCTCTGCTAGACTTTGCATACTTACACAAAGAAAACTATTACATTTTTGGCACACCTAAGAAATAGAGTCTCTAAATAATATTTTTGTTTTGACTATTGATTTTGTTTTCAGTAACATCCTTAAAATGGCAACATAAAGTTCACTCAAAACAATGATAAAATGCATAGATGCATGATTATTCAAAACTGTTCTGTTCTAGCAGTTTATTGGCCACACTACATGGTGGGGGGGGGGTGCAATTGCCCGTTTAAAGAATTTCAAAAAATGAAAAAAGACAGAAAAAAAGAAGGAGATAAAAAAAAAGAAAAAAGAAAGAAAAGACCAGAAAAAATGTCAAAGAAAAGATTTAAAGAAACCTATGCTTGGGCCTCATGTGTCAGTTGCCTTTCCTAACAATAATCCATGCCTGTAGCAATGTATTGTAGATTTCTTGATACAAATTGGTACAGGTACTTTGATGATTAAGATGATAAATGCTTAAAAGGAATCACTTTGATGGGCCCAAAGAAATTTCCCTTTTTTGTTAATAATTTTTGCTTGCTAATATTACCCAAAGTGAACCGATTTTAATACCTTATAAGACAAGTTGAAATTTCACAAAACAAATTATAAAGTTGAAAATTTAGTGAGTGTGTCTAGCCATATAAGAAAAATGATTAAAAATGTTTCCTGATCTGGATATATATACCAACCTATAGTACGTTCAATCCTGTCAAAAGCACATTCTTTTTTTTTAATGTGTAAATATTTTAAAGTCTAGTCCAGAAAACCACCTGAACCTTACACTGTATGTGGCATTTGCACCATGTGTAAATCCATAATAATGTCATTATTGTGTCCACCACTCCACTTTACAGTGCTTGATACCCATTCTGGGTAAAATATAAGCCTGTTTAGGTTTCTTCTTGCTGGGTTTCAAAAACTTTTTCTGCATGCAAAGTAATCCTATGTCCCTGATAGTCTTCAATCAAGCAGAAATTGGATACTGTGGTAAGGCCAAAAAAAAAAAGTTGTTTGGTTGTCCTCGACCGCCCGCCCCTATTTTTCGAAACTGGGAAAAAGTTTTTACTGTACAAAAGTATACCGCGCCTAATTTTCAGATTTCCAAAAAAAGTTGTTGTTTTCTTTGAGAATTTTGATTTTTTGAAAATATTTTTGAAGTTGCTGTTTTCATTTTGTTTCCATTTTAATACTGTTTATAAACATGTATAAAGAGATTTTTCGGTACAGTAGACTTTATTGATCTTTATAGAGGCCATAATTTGGTGTAACTTTGACTTACATTTGAAAAAAAAATAATAAAATCCGCCCGCCCGCACTAGCTCAAAAAAAGTTGTGGAGGACAACCAAACAATTTATTTTTGTTGGCCTAATCTACAGCAATACTTCTCCTCAAGTACTTGCCTACTTGTATCCATTCAATTGGATTTATACTGCCTAATTGAATGTAATTTAAAACCAGAATATACTTACACATTTCACATAACGATTTTGTCTACTACTGTCATTTAACACATTTTGAGTTAAATACTCTCTCACCTTTAAATATATTTTCACTGGTATATTTATGCTTTGCTTTATTAAAGTGCACATTTAGTACAAACATCATAGTTCTGATAACACGTTACCTTTGCTGCAATTTGGGTTGTACTTCAATTAATAAAATACATGGTAGAAAAGCAGTGGTAGAAAGATGCTTCAAACTTGAAAAGTATGGCTGCAATTTAATATTAAAACGAAAAAGAAAATTAAGTGATAGAAATTACAGCAAGTCTGCCATATTCATATCAACATCTGTTTATTTCTTTGCATTTACAAAAATAGGCTCATACCCTTAGGCCAGCAAACACTGGTTTGTTTTTCAATGAATTATACGACTCCTTGTCTCTGATAAAACAACAAGATAACTAAGAAGCCTAAACATAAAAAGATACGCTTTGCTTTTTATTTCCTGTTTCAGATTCTCAGCCAATTCTGTTGCCTTTCATTTATCAATATGTAATCTGTATCATGCCTTGCAATACTAACAAAATAAAAATGAAAAGTACACTGAACCACAAAAACACTTTTATTGAAATCATTAAATTTCCTACAAAATCGAATCTGCAGGGCGCGTATGATGAAAGCATGTGCACTAACAAAAATTAAATACGCATGTCTTGATTGGTTGTTTGATGTGGTGATCACGTGAAAAGGAAGTATTTTGTACTTCGCAAGGCCATATGCTTTTTTCTTGACTTGTAGGAAATTTAATGGTTTCTATTTATTTTAATAGTAGTGCTTCGCCATTATTTTGAATTCAAGAAATAACAATTTGTATGAACAGAGTGAGTCTCTTAAATTTACACCCCAATACTGATGCTGATTTTTGTCTATCAAACCTTGTGATGGGTTATGATACATGTATGATACTGCTGTTGTCCAATGAGCATGAAGCTTACATAACGGCTCATATTCTCTAACAAAGAAATATATGGTATTGATATCTATAATATAATAATTATTTACAGCTTTCTTTAAACATACTTGAAACATTTGCTTTTTGTTGGTCCGAATACAATTTGCCATCACCATTTACTTAATTTCCCGCTGAAGCAAGGCATATATCACAGTGATGTATATTCATTTTTTAAATTATAACTGATCAATGTCACTAAAAATCTCTTCAAACAAACCTCTACCTCAACTATTCCTACAAACCCTCCAATCTATCCTACTCAACATCAAGCTTTAACAAATTAAAGGAACTAGCCTAGATTCCACTTAGAATGAAAAACTTATGAAATGCTTGCTCTAAATAAAGCTTAAAAGTGTAGTAAATCCAACAAAGTACAAAAAAAATACATAGAAATGGCTCAAATTGAGAGAGAATTAATTTACAAAATATTATTCTGTGATGGTGGTGTGAGTATCCTGCATTTTCTAAATCCTAATTTTGTACCTCAGATGGATTTACCAGATAAAAGATCAAACAAAGCTCCTGGAGATAATTCAATACATATTAAAAGAGAAACAATTTCATCAAAAATAATTTGTTTACCCATCACAGGTGTAGAAACATGATCTTTCTAAAATGTGAAACTAGAAAGCACTGTTTTCAAAACATTTTTTTGTGGGGGCGTAAAAAAAGTTGGTAAAGAATTGCAATTTTCTCCAATATTCCTCAAAATCATGGACAACTACTGGTAGGTTATATTACTATAAACATGTGCTATTGATTCATGTAAAAATATGTAGGTAAAAATTTAGTGGAAATAATCTAGGCCAGTCCCTTTATGTGTTGAAATTTATAATTTATGGCCAGAGTTTGTTTCATAAGTGAAATACACAGCAAAGACAGCAAGCAAGGTATACTGATAAATCTCTTGGGTTTGACATTGAATACGGGAAGTTGATTAGTAAACAAAACACAATTTATCCATGATGCAGCAAATGACCAAAGGAATACTTAATTGAATTTGGATGTTCAGTTCAGTGTGCAGTGGTCAATATACTTGCCTTATGGGCATTGCTTTATCTATCACCAAGTCATCTTTTTTCTATCTCAGTGCATAAATAATTATATAAAAATGCCCACTTTAATGTATGTTTTCTTGGTTTTAGGTATTCATTAGAGTACACTCTGCCATGATATTCTGACTCCAAATTATTCCCTTAAAGAGAATAATTCAAAGTTACTTAATAACTAAGAGTTGCATTAATTAGAAATCTGCAGGTTTACAATGATTACTTCCCCAAAAGATTTGAGTCTTCACTTCTCCCACTCTGATCCAGCAGTCAATAAGGTAAGTCACTAGGTAAACCCTAGCTTGGCAGCCAATCTATGATCACAGCAATCTTTAATTTGCGATGTATATGGACATTCTTGAGTTAGGTTGTATAAGCTTCAGTTGGGATAATAGTCATCCTTATGATGCAGGTGATAGTTGGTCAACATGGTCAGACTGGCATCTTAGACCTCAAAAATGCATGCCCTGGTACAAAAATGAATGCAATTCTAGTACAACATTCGTAAGGTGCAAATTTTATTTTAGTACAATTCTAGTACTAGAAATTGTACTAGAAGATCCAAATGTGCACCTCAGGAATGTTGTACTTGATTTTTTACAGAGTGGTCACAAACAACCAGTGGGAGTTTCCAATAGCAATAATTTCTGCATTCTGTAAAATTAAAAAAGATACTAAAAAAAAAAGTACTAAAATTGTACTTGATTTCTTCCAGAGTGGTCAAAAATAACTGGTGAAGGCAGTTACCAATAGCAATATAACTGCATTCTTAAAATACTAAAAGTCTTTCAAATAACTTGAATATAACATTTCATATCACCAGTTAAGTAATGTTTCATTCTATTTCACTGACAATCTGTACATGTGATCTGATACCCTGTTTCAGTCTTGAAAGAAGTGTCAGCTTCTGTCTGACCTTAAAGTATGTTAACATCTTGTCTACATTCCTTGTGCAAGGCTTTTATCAGCCAGTTTGTAATCAATACCCCGCAGATATGATTAGGAAATGGACAAGAAATGGGACAAGGATTTTCTTGTTTCACATCTTTGAAAAGTGATATAGTACTTCGCTTTAGCAATAACATGTTTTGTTTACCTCTTGTAAAAGGAAACTGGAATTAGATAGGTTACCAGTTATCCTCTACACTTTTGTTACAGTTGTATTGATCTTGTTTTAAATATTTTATATTTTCAAATATTGTAGAATGGAATTGTCTATATTATATTTCAGTCACAGGTGAATCCATCATATTTGAGTATAAAATCTTCAATTTACATGTGATTGATTACATACCTCTTTGTCACCTGATCATGTACAATGCAAGTATTGGATTAATATTTAAGGAGGGCTGACTACCCCCTCTGATGGCTTTGACTGGGAGGAAAATGACGGAAAATCTTGCTAAATCAGGCGGTTCAGCCTTTCTTAGCATTACACTCCAGCCTCTCGGGAAAATCAAGGGCTGTTGACCCCCTCCTCTTGCAAGTGACCCCTATTACATGCCTTTCTACTTCAGAATAACCCAAGTTTGTTTAGTTTTGTTCTTGTGAAAATTTCTCATGAAATAAGGTTGTCTTACAAATTGATGTGATACTAGTATGGCATCGTGGGTTTTTCAAACCAACTTTTATTAAAAAAGGACGTTATGTATGTTTACCGAATGAAATTCACGGTATGAAAACAGGAAGTTTAAGTCTACATTTAAGTCTAAATCAAGCAATAAAATATTTTATATAATAAATGATAAATCATGTCATGAATAATTTAACATCAGCAGGTGTTTCTTGTACTTTTTTCTTTTGCTAAACAAAAAAAAAAATATGAATAAAAACTAATCTTGCAAAATGTATCAAATAAATGTGAATGTTTTTTTAGTCTAACGGAACAACACACGTATAATATTGCTTTAAAACAGAAGCATTAGAATTAAAACATGTTGACAACAATTGAGAGGAACTTGCCCCTTTAAGGATATCCTGTTTGTAGTGAAAACATTCCTATGTATGCTTAACCAACCATAAAAATTAACAGAAAAATATTTTATTTTGATGAAACAAAACACAAGTAGAAAACTTTCTCATTTTAATTATCTAACAACATATTTAACAGGCTGTATAGAACTTATATCAGTGCACTATTTTTTTTAACAAAATGTATTCATAACATAGCACATTAATAAGTGTGTTTTATTGCATTCATTCCTCAGATGGAATATTAATGAACATGCCTATAACATTCAGTTTCTCAAGCTTACAATATTAGTCAGGTAAGCAATATGTTTTTGATTTAATCTTTACGTTAATGAAATGGGGATTTTTTTAAGTGCATGGGTAACATAGCACATTAATCAGAATGTTTTATTGCAATAGCTAAAGATTTGAGCTTTCAGATGGAATAATAGTGTATATGGCTACAACATTGAATAACCTAAAAGCTTAAGAAACTCTGTTAACTGATACAAGTAACTGAAATCTTAAATCCAATGTTATTTATGCAAGTAATACTTGATGAGCCTTATGGTCCTACATTCTATAGGAGGAAATAAGTAAATTCAGTGATAGAAATTCTCACTATTAATGGATTTTATTGTCTGCAATCTAAAGATACTTAGCTCAAATCAGGTTTTGAAACCAGAATAACTAATAACGCTCTATTATCAAATGCATTGTATGTAGCTTCTCATTTTTCAATGACTTTTCTTGCTTGCTTCATTTCATTCTGAGCTAAGGGATTGTTTGCATTGGTCATATAAGATTAGAGAAATTCATATTATTCATAAGATGAACTCAAATCATGTTTATCCTAATTGAAAGCAAACAGAACAAATAACAAACACAATCGAAAATTTGTTCAAGTTTTTATACCTAATAAACGAAGTGTGGCTACATTACCTATATGAAGAAGATAGTTTTTCTTGTAATTGAAGCCTGTCATCAGTCATATTTGTGTATACTTTCAAAATTCTCATTTTGTGTCAAAACCACCTAGAGCTGATCATTTACTTTAAGAAAATATAATACACCCGAAATCACATGATTGTGGTGGTAATCCATTCTTATACTTTTAAATACATTAAAATCAGTACCTCAAAATATTTAAAATGTAACATTTGGAAATGAGAACAATAAAATGATGCATGTGTATCTACATGTGAGGATTTATCTGTAGCTGATTGTGCTAGATGTATTAATGTACATCTAGCACCATATCATGTTAGAGGCCATTTGTTCAAAATCTTTCTCTCATTTGGGCTCAAATGCCTAAACATATTACCCAAATGATGCATATGGGTATTTGAGTTCAAAAATAGTTACAATATTGATTGCATTATCTTTAACATAGATACAAATAAGAAATTAATAGTAGATAGCATGCTTTTCAACCTAAAGGCTTTACAAAAAAATTATTAGACAGATTTAATGAAAACCCAGAGTGCAGGGCCCTGTTGTTTGTAAATGCAACCCTTACCATGTATTTTTGTTCACGCTGTCCAAGAATTTTTTTTCTTTGCCTAAAGACAACTCATATAGTCTTTAGAATATTTATCAAATACTAATTGCATTGCCTAAGCATTGTTAAGAAGAAATGCCATGAATATAACATTTTTTTCATCTTAAACAATTGAATATACTCCTGAAGATATTTTTAAATATCTTAAGGAGTATATTTTACCATCATTGATTCATGTGAGTTAGAAAATCAAAAATTTAAATGCATGCCACATTGGTAACCCAATTTCTGTTTTAAAAATTGTATTTTCATTCATCATATACTGTCACCTTGGAATATTGTAATTTACCACGGTGGATACATGGCTTAGGAATCAGTGTCATTGACACTTGGGAGTATTTCTAGTGAGAGGCATATGTCAGAGGCACGGCTTAGGAATTAGTGTCGCTGACACTTGGAGTATATATTTCTAGTGAGAGGCATATGTCAGAGGCATGGCTTAGGAATTAGTGTCGCTGACACCTGGTGTAATGCTTGTGGACATGGAAGTGTAATATGGGATACAGTTCCTTTATTATGTAGATTTATGCTTAAGGATCTGATGATTCAATTGCCCTTAGCAATGTTACATCCTACATACAATTCTAGACCTGATGGGAGGCTTATCTTACCACCCTGTAATTATACTATTGGGTAACAACTTTCTGTGTATTTTTCATACAGAGTCTTAAACTTTTCCAATATGTTAGCATGTTACTATAAATGAAATAAAAAGTTCACATGTTTTCACTGAAGTGGACTATGTGTATAAACAGCATTGATATGGAACTATTAACAAAAGGTAGGTTGCAAAAGACAACCCAGAAATACTATTTAGATATGTATTAACAGCTATATGCAAAAATCAACTTTTCCAATTTGTGTACTTATTAAATACAATCAGAACTAGACAACTCCAGAACATCTATGCATGTACTGGCCCCAAGGGACACGAAAGGCCTTTTTAGGGCCAAGACAATTTAAGGGCATTTCTTTTAGTCACAAGGAGCTACAAGGTATCCATAATGCATACTTGTGGGCTACTGTAGCTTTGGTGAGCACTATAAGCGACTTTATATACTTTGGTCGCTAGAGGTGATTCTATAC
>JXSR01S005558.1:16712-28023 GCA_000969725.1 Ophiothrix spiculata | reverse complement strand
TACAGAAGTTATTTATAACCATAGTTTACATAGATTTATGATGAAATTTTGGTGCTTGACTTTGAATTTTCTCTTAAATTAGCAAAAATGTCAAACTGGTTTCCAAGTTAAAACACAATTAAACAGTAATCACGTTGTAACTTCAAAATTACGAAGTATTTCAAAAATCTGTCAAACGTATTTTTTAATCATGTTTTTCTTTATCCCTTAATACCAAAATTAGAAAATTTGATAAAACTCTGAACAAAATATAGGCCTTTCAAAAAATGGTTATTTTTACACATTTTTGGGTAAAAAAGGAGAAGTACGCAAAATAATAAAAATCCGTCTAACAGAAATTTTCACCATGTAGTAAGAAACTGTCTGAATGCACAATTTCCAAATTAATGTCAAGATTGTCTAAAATATAGGCATTTATAGATTTTCCTGGTTTTTGTTTAAAATATGCAAATGATGATATTCGAAATTAAATTTTAAACATAATTTACATCTTTTAAGTGTAATGTTGAAAACATTATGCAAGAAAAAGAGTTTCATTGAAATACAAATGAGTACTTTATATTTTAGTATTGACCAGTTGGTTAGGAAAAATAAGGCCTGTTCCACTGTAGAACTAAAATAAAAACTTTACCTTGACAAAGTATAACATTTGAACACTCATTTGAAATTATTTTTTGGTTGGCCCAAAATGTTTGTTTGGTCATTTAAAAATGACCAAAAATCATTTTGGGCCAAATTTAGACCTATTTTTGGCAATATTTCAAAAAGTAAGTCAAAAATCAAAAATTTGAGAAATGCGTTCCTAGACATATGTTTCTAGATTCTAAAAAGCATAAGAGGTCCAACTTTTTTCCCCAAAATTTAGATAGGTTGTTTACAAATATAGTGGTCCAAGAACAAGGTTTTTTTGGACCTTGGTCCAAAATCATACATTTTGGTCCTAACCATCATCTTCTACATAAAAATCCACATCTAGAAATGTATACTTTTATATGGATTTACTTATTGGTTGCTGAGTTACAAAGCATACAATATTTAAGAAAATGAAACAATCAGACCATGCTCCTTTAAAAACATTTCATATCATGTGTAAATTAACAGAAATACCCGTGGGCTATTTAATCAATCTGATAATTCAGCTGCTAATTCAATATAATTGAAAGTAGTGAAATATGTGTTTATATTTAAAAAATGGTTTTTGCTTGATTAAATGATTCTTGAGTAGAAACTGGTACAAATAGAATAGAGTTTGCCAGTGTTTTGGAGTGTTGAAATGAGGTAATTAAATCACTGCTGGGCAGTAACAAGATCTGTATCAGATAGTGCTAGGGAGGCATATATCTGATACTCTTGTCAAGCAACCTAACTGTTTTTAGCATAATTGTTTTTGGGTTGGTTTTCCATTTCCTTCTGTTTTTCCGCGCCTAGTATCCTTTGGCAAAAAGGCGCGTTATAAATCCTGTTATTATTATTATTAGCATTTGAGATGCAATATCCACAAATTGTAAGATACTTTTGGTTAAATTTATGGAAAGCATACAGAACTGAAAAAAGAAACCAAAAAAGTTTTCAAATTGAGATTTAATTCTGGAGATTTCTTTGATAGGTATTACTTAATATAAGCTTTAAAGAAATCTGATTTCCAAGTACTAATAAGTAACCAAACAAGCATTTATCACTGCCAGTTTACCCAAAGACAAATAATTCTGAACTGTTGTCATGAAAGATGAGATCCTAATCATCAGCAGATTATTGTGAATTTGCTAAAAACAAAGAATTCTAATTGATCACAAATAAATTATTCTGACCCCCTTCACTCTATAACAGGCACTGGCTTCACTGTTGCTACATAACTAAAATAAATATTATTCATACCTAAAAGGTACCTTAAGGGTTCCAAAATCAAAAAGATATTTTAGATCTCATTTTAAAGCTGAAAAACTTTACATAATCAGATGTTTGGTTGCAAAGTTACAGCCAAATCTGTTTATGACCTGCAGCTGATTCTGATAGATAGTATTGAGAAAAAATGGTATGATGTTTGCGTAGTTTTTGCAATGTTTTTTGCAATTTTTCAATTAAATTGGTTCCAATTTTTTAACAGCGATACAAATTTTCTGACAGATCACTTCTTCCAACCAACTAATGAAATATTGGGGTTGGGTTGCACCCCCACACCCCTCTGACTATACCATTGTCTTATGCGATAGCAATTTCCATAATATTACAAAATTAAATCTGAAAATCATATTAAAAATCTTCAAATAAAGTATTTAAATTCAAATTCAGCTTATATTTATAACAATTGGCAAAAAAAAAAACAATTGGCAAAAAATGCCATGACACACCCAATAGTGGAAACACTAAATTAAAGGGTTGCCAAAACCATCAAAACAGTGGACAAACACAAAAAATAGGTTTAAAAAAAAGTGAGATGAGGTGAGAAGACAAAAAGAAAAAAAAAAGAAAAAAGAAAAAAAAATGATATTAACAAAACATGACCACAAACGTGATTACACTTACAATACTTCCTTCTTGAATGCTTATCAGTATAGTGTTAATGAAAGCATAACGACTGACATGACCTATATTAAGACGTCATGAAATTGAGAGGCTAATTTTATAAGAGGGATTTCTCATTCTTATGTATAAAAAAGGACTAAGGTACTCCCAGAGTAAGTGAAATTTGACCCCGTGAAGAATAACACATTTTGGGAGAAATCTTATAATAATTCATGTTCTTCTTTAAATATTTATACTGAAACTAAATCTTTCACCAAGTACAAAAATATAACAGATTCAAAAAATGTGCTAGTTTTTAAGAGATCAAGTTTCACATAGTCCAGGACTACCTTAGTCCTGTTTTCTGCATACCAAATTTCACACTTAGTCAAAGACTAACTATTATTGAAATCATTAAATTTCCTGCAAGTCAAATCTGCAGGGTGCGTATGATGAGAGCGTAATCGACTAGGCACCAATAACGAAAATGCACCGCGCACAACTTGATTGGTTGTTTGACACGGTGATTGGGTTAAAATAAAGTCTTTTGTACTATGGGAGGTCATTCACACATTTGTTGCGTTAAAAATTTCAAGACTTGTAGGAAATTTAACGATTTAAATAATACTGTATAAATAAAAATTCATATATTTAGGATCTTTAGGATTAATTCTTGAATGTGTTTCCTGAATAACTTTTTGTTTTTTTCTGTCTGCAAAAAACCATATATATATTTGAATGACAGTCAGAAGCATAATAGATGGGATGGGGGTTAGGGACGTGACACCTCTGACCGGGAAGGAAATGACAGAAACTGTTGAATACCTCAAAACCAATGTTTCTAATCAAGAATGTTTGACGGTGGAAAGTGTTTAATTCAGTTTGAATGCCTCATCAAATTCATATAAAATCTTAGTTAACTCCTTAAGATAACACGTTCTTTTTCACATGTCATCTTTCAGAGTTATATAACATTCACATGAAATATCAAATTTTCTCCCAAGATAAGCAACAGTAAGTGCTTTGATTAGACCTCAAGCACATACTTTTTCTGAACATTTCATTTTAAAAAGATGTTGCAGAGGAGGAAATTAACAGTGTTTTCAATTTCATAATTTTTTAAAAAAAAACACATTTTTTAATTTGAAAAGTATGTGTAAGAGTAGGAAATCAACAGCACCACAGGAAATTTGGAAAATATTCAAGACAGAGTTTGTGCATGAAATGTATATTAAAAACCAAAGCAGCACAGAGTTTTCAATTGAAAACGAGAGGCTAAAAGAAAAATGCTGCCTGCCCTTGGGCTTTTATTCATTGAAATACAGACTGTACGTGCATCTTTGCAAGTGTTAAGCACGTCTTTCAAGATTAAGTTACTGTAATATGTCAAAGAAAAGGGAATGCAAAAACAGATTATCTTATAATTATCACATGGAAATTGATCTTTACCAATCTCCAATATGAGACCTGTCATATTAAAGGTACTTCACAGTTGGTAGTTTCTTTACTGAAAAATTTGGTTATGGCACATCCATATAAAGAAATTCAGAGGAATACAACTTTTTTTAGTATTTTCATTCTAAAACAAAAGCAATTGAAAAAAAACTACAATGAAACCAAAATGCTCCTCCCAAACGGTCCAGATCATCTTCACATTGTATATTATTGGACAAATTATGTTGTTTTACAAAACCATAATTCAAAAACCTCAAACCTTTAACATATCAAAACAGAGCCCAACCCCTATTGGCATCAAAATGTAGTTCTATTTAACAATGTAAAATCATAGACAACATCATTTATTTCCCCCTGTCGTACACTAATTTTGTACAATTTAACCAAAATAAAATCAGACACATTCATTCATTTCAGAAACTTTTTATCCATAGCATCATTAAGTTCCTTAAAATGTGTAACAATAATTTGTCAGTCTACTTTCTTCATTTCATTCAAGGTTTATTAGAAATATATTGTAATCGCAGCAAAATGCTGAATTAAAACAATATTTACAGGCTTAAAACTACAAATCTATAAAAACATGCAAAGACATTAAAATTACATATAAATGGCACATATAAAACCAAGTATGCATACATATCTATGTCAGTACAAGAAAGTTCAAATAGAGTGACTATGCTCATACTAATAAAAATGAGCTGAAAACAAAATTATTCCTTATTCCATATATTCACCATAAACGGTATTGCACTGTCAGAGTACCTCTTGGTCCGAGTTTTAGGCACAGATAATTTGTGGTTGTTTCTGAGGCTATAGGAGTTAACAACTTCGGCTCTGGACTTCGGAAGCCAATTACTAAATTGGTTGGACTTAAGCAGTTTATTTGCAAAGTCAAGGCATATCATATCACGGCGTTGATGAAGTTCAGGAATACTACAAGTAATAAGGGCATCCTGATAACAAGTGTATTTGGAGCCAAGCATGATTCTACACGCCCTCTTCTGTATACGCTCCAAAGCATAATGTTGCTTTTCGGTCAGACCAGGATGCCATACAGGGACAGCGTATTCCAAAAGAGGGCAAATAAAACCAACATAAATTGTGAGCAAATCTTTAGTAGGAATACCAAATCTTTTTAACAAAGTAAGCATGAACAGCCGACCACTTGCACGCTTAATGATGTCACCAATATGTGTGTCCCATTTGAGATCGCTAGAGATCTTGATCCCCAGGATCTTAACGACATCTGTTTGCCGAAGATCCTGGTTACAAAGACGAAGTGGATCAAGTGACGGGGGATCTCTCATTAAGGTGACATCCATAAACATGCACTTGGTGGGGTTAAGTTTCATTTTGTTAATCTCTGCCCATTGTCCGAATATATCCAAATCATACTGAATTGTACTGTTGTTAGGAGATGAGACATTTTCAACAATTGTCAGGTCATCGACATATTTCAAAGCAATTTTGTTTGATTCCTGCATTTTGGCAGCGTCATTGACCAAGGCCATAAAAACAATTGGACCAATTTCTTCAATAAACTTATGTTAAAAGGCCACTTCAAAACTCAACCGGCGGATGCCTGCCAGTGTTGACTGGTTTTGGGCAGTTGGCTTTTGTTTAGGGGCGGCTTCAAAACTCAACCGGCGGTAGCCTGCTGGTTCTGGGCGGTTGGCTATTGTTTATTCCGGTTCAACCGCCCAGAACCGGCAGGCAACTGCCAGTTGAGTTTTGAAGCGACCCCTTATTCCACTTGAACCACTCAGAACAGGCAGGCAAGGTCAGTTGAGTTTTGATGCAGTCCCTTATCATCCTTAACCAAAAATCCTACACATATTTACAAATTTATTAAAGCAGGATTTATCATTGTTGACCTATTCTCCTTAAGATACCATGCACAGATTGCTAATAGTGACTTAGTGATTGATGCCCAGCAATACAGCTACTTAATTAAGTAAAACCATGGCTACGGTATATTGATATTGGCCAACAATTGGTTATCTGCTTGTCATCCATATCACTCAGGGTCATCTATTATCTTATTCGTAATTTAAGTCTATTTAGTTGCGATTCTTTTTTTCTATGTAAGTAGATTTGGACATTATGTTACAGTAGGACACATAAATCTTCATTATATGTAAAACACATCAGAAAACTGTTCATGGAAAACAGAGAACAATATATGAAACGCTATTACTGCAGAACCCAATTAATACAAATTCATTATGACTTGATACTTTAGGCCCGGTCCAGACTCCACTATCGTATAGAATATTTTGCTTAGAATATTCTAAGCAAAATATTCTATACGATAGTGGAGTCTTGACCGGGCCTTACTTTTTGCTCAATGTATCCTTTATGATACATCAAGCAAACCAAAGCAATCAGTGCTGATATTGCACTACTGGTTAGCTAACAATACACTGTTTATCTCACAGTGATAAGATAGTGTTCTGTTTAAAATCCTGCAGACACCTTGTAAAAACCCAAATCACAAAAACAAAATACTGCAAAACCTTAAATGTGATGGCTCACCCCGAAAGGGTGGACTTTGCAAATGATATCAATTTTGATTTTATCATTTCATCTGTTAAACCATTTTATAAGCTTTAAAATGACACCTTAGTTGTTGAAATTGATTAGGGCAATCAAATTTTACAACAGGAAATCTGCTTTAAATTCTTATCATTTTCTCTTTTTTTTTGCTGCCTATTTTCACCAATTTCTTGAAAAGTGTTTTGTTGCAAAGTCCCCTTTTCGGGGCGAGTCATCACAAATATCAAATCAATATGACCTTGGAAATCTTTCCCTGCAGTAAGCATCCTCCATGTAAAAACAAGCAGGACCTCAGCAATTAAGGACTATATCATATTACTAGCAAATTATACATATGCCTTTTATCTCATAGTATGAGGACAGAGTCTTGTTATAAACCCTATAAACACATACTGACCAGACATAAAAATATGATGAGGAAATGTCCAGAGTTTTAACTTGGTAATATCAAGCTGGTCGTTGTATCTGTGAAAAAGATGAAAGAGGGAGAAAACAGCAAGGAAAGGAAAAGAAAAAAATGACCATCCCCAAATACAATTGTACATTTTTGCTCTTTGCCTTAATTTGTGAGAAAAGAAAGCAGGTATTCTAAGGGGCGCACCATTAGATTTCCAGGGGGAGCAGGAAATTATGTTTGGGGCTGGGTTTTTTTTTTCGTGCCACCGTTCAGGAACGGTTTTTCCCCTAAAACTTACTGTTTTTTCCCTATTCCATGTTCAGAGGGATTTTTTTCTTCTGTCTATGGAGAGGAAATTTTATACTTGTGATATATTCTACCAAATGACCAACTAGAAAAGCTGCCCTCTCTTGCAAAATCAGAATATAAAGATAGGGCTAACACACTTACATAACATAAGTGACCTGGGCAGATAATACAAGTGCGTGAATCTCACGGACACCTTGAGGCACCAATGACGATATCCTATTTTCTATTCTACACTTGGCTTAGTAGAGCAGACAAGCCATTACAAATTTCAGTCATTCACCTGATTGCGTATTAAGCTTTGATTTGCTTAGAGACACAGCTTACTGCTATTATAAAATTGTTATCCATTTCTCTATTCTATGTCAGGTTTCAAATACAAACATCCCGGACAATTGTATATGAAACTTTTAGCATTTTGAAAATAAGCAAAAATCCAAAGGAAATATTTAGGTCGTTTGAATGTCCCAATGGATTATTCTCTTTCACAAAACACACTCAAGAGTATGAAAAGTGCTATTTTGCTTGTAAGCTAAGATTAAGTCATAATATCATTACCAGAATAAAATAAACAAATAATATGCTTTTAGTGGCTTAAAATCCTGCTGACTGACGTGCATTAAGGGTATTTTTATGAGGTAATTTATGCGAGTTCATTCCCCTAATACCTAAAAGAAGAATGAGATGACAGATCAAAATGTTTTTCATTGAATATTCATATTTTTCTGCACATGTTTTAGATATATCAAAATTGTACAATTGACTTAAAATATTTGTGTTTATATCTAAAAGTCCTAAATTGATTTGGACTTTAGCATATGTAAAACTCAGTAAATAGTCATTATACTTAGGACATTTGAAATTAAGCCTACAAAACTTGTCATACCAATGCACCAATGGCAGTTCAAGTTACATTCATCAGAATCGATAATTCAAACCATTACTTTGCCTAAAAACTAAGCTCCAAATAAGCAATGGTATACTAACCTGTCAGGTAAAAGCATTTCAGGAAGCTTCTCAATATATACCACAATGTCAATGACACCAATTCCCATGTAATTGGTAGCAATTTAGGCTACTTTAAGGAGCACTACCCATAGGTTATTAAATTAGGGTATATTGCTATTGTGTATAAACATGACTATTACAGTGATGGTATGACCCAAATATGTCACTTGAATTAATACTATGTGATATAAGTAGTTAAATTAAGGTTGAAAATTATAGATAAATAGCAGTTTTATATGGTAAAATTTGGGGTGTATCTAGATTTAGTGGTGAAACATATCCTAGTTAATGCTACTACTGGATTACTAATGTAATCCAGTAGTTAATGCTACTACTAGATTACATTGAGAATACTGTAAGGTAAGGCAAAAATGAACTTTGCTGAAACACTTAAAATACTTGATAGTTTAAAAACTATTATTTTCTGAACAACTGACAAACAGATAAAATTCAAATAGGTTTATAAAGTTATAAAATGTTTTCATAGTAACAGTTTGACTATTGTAATTACATACAAACCCTAAATTTATCAAACATTGCCATTGATATAATATTAGCAAAATATAAGGCAAAAAACAGAAGAAATGGTTACAGCTCCATTTGTGTTTGTACAAGGTTTGGCCCAACACCAAGCCATGCCACCTCTGACAGGCTTTGACCGGGAAGGAAATTACAGAGAAAAAATGACTCGAGATAATGTCTTCAATTAAAAATTTATGGTAGAGTGAATCAAGCAAATCTCAAAAAAACTGTTGAATACCTCAAAACAAATGTTTCTAATCAAGAATGTTTGACGGTGGGAAGTGTTTAATTCAGTTTAAATGCCTCATCAAATTCATATAAAATCTTAGTTACGTCCCTTGAGAAATAACATGTACTTTTTCATTTGTCATCCTACAGAGTTATGACATTCATGTGAAATATCAATTTTTCTCCCAAGATAAGTAATATTAAGTGCTTTGATAACCTCAAGCACATACTTTTTCTGAAAATTTAATTTTAAAAAGATGTTGCAGAGGAGGAAATTAAAAGTGTTTTCAATTTCATAAAATTTTTAAAAATCACATTTTTTAATTTTAAAAATCTGTGTAAGAGTAGGAAATTAACAGCACCACAGGAAATTTGGAAAATATTCAAGACAGAGTTTGTGCATGAAATGTATACTAAAAACCAAAGCAGCACACAGTTTTCAATTGAAAATGAGGAGCTAAAAGAAAAATGCTGCCTGCCCTTGGGCTTTTATTCATTAAAATACAGAATGTACGTGCATCTTTGCAAGTGTTCAACACGTCTTTCAAGATGAAGTTAATGTAACATGTCAAAGAAAAAGGATTATAAAAACAGATTATCTATATTTATCACATGGAAATTGATCTTTACCAATCTCCAATATAAGAAATGTCATATTAAAGGTACTTCACAGTTGGTAGTTTCTTTACTGAAAAATTTGGTTATAGAGAGTATCCACTTCAATCATGCGTGATAGCAAACAAAAGAGGTCATTCCGGGCCCTTAGTAATCTTTATTCAATCAATGACCCTGAATCTGGCGAGCTTTTTTGAAGCAGTTAATATGCTAACGTGCATGACGTTCCTGGTGCTGCTCTCCTGAATGGTCTGAATATTGTATAGCATTCCTGCAAAGATGGCCGCTAATCCAAAACACGGATAACCTCTATTGCACGTCCTTATCAAAACAAAATCAAAGAAATACAAGTTTAACACTTGTTAGTATTTTCATTAATCCATCTTCAAATGTCAAATATTAAAATCATTTTGAAGTTTAAATGCATCTTTCTTTGGGGTGGTAACAAACATCACCTGGCTAGCTACATGCACAGATTAGGTGACATGCCCATAACTCCACAGAACCCATTGGAGAAAACTGCACTGAAAATCAAGATGTTCCTCCAAAAACCTTGAAGGTAAACCATTCAAATATTTGTAGGCATTGTTTATGTCTCCAATGAGTAAGGATAAAGTAACACTTTTTAATTACCAATAGCATCAGCAATATTAAATGTCAGTTTTATCTGTAAAAATGGTCCACATCTTCTTCACATTATATATTTTCTACAAATTAATGTTCATTCATTTTAGAAACTTTTTATCCTTAGCATCATTAAGCTACTTAAAATGTGTAACAATAATTTGTCAGTTTACTTTCTTCAATAAACCTATAAATGTTAAAAGGCCACTTCAAAACTCAACCAGCGGGTGTCTGCCAGTGTTGACTGGTTTTGGGCAGTTGGCTATTGTTTATTCCACTTAAACCACCCAGAACATGCAGGCAGCATCAGTTGAGTTTGATGCAGTCCCTTATCATCCTTAACCTTCTTCAAAAATCCTACACACATTTACAAATTTATTAAAGCAGGATTTACCTATTCTCCTTAAGATACCATGCACAGATTGCTAATAGTGACTCAGTGATTGATGCTCAGCAATACAGCTACTTAATTAAGTAATACCTTGGCTACAGTATATTGATATTGGCCAACAATTGGTTATCTGCTTGTCATCCATATCACTCATCTATTATCTTATTCGTAATTTAAGTGTATTTAGTTGTGATTTTTTTTATACGTAAGTAGGGAGGTCAACGGGTTTTGGATTTTTTCAAGGAACCCCAACATATTATATATCACTGAAAAGAGAATTTCATGAGAAATTCAGTGGTGTTTAAATCAACTTGATAGCTTAAAGTATAGTGGAGTTATAGTATTTTGTAGTGGTCAAGGTAGGGGTTTTGAGTCTGTCAACCCGGCCTGTGAGAGGCAGGGTATAGAAAAAAAATCTACCTTTCTGGGAATTTTTATCGTGCTGATGAGAATTTTCTGTGAGATTTATGAAAAAATGCACGAACCGCTCTAAAAACTCGCTTGTTTTTGATATTAATTTGACATTTACCCCAAAATTTTGCTCATTTATTTGAATGTCATCACTGAATGTTGCCAGAAAAAAATATTTGTCGTCAGAAATTCTTTATATCATTTTTTTTTCAAGTTTCCGGTTTAATTTTCTGGGACTTCCGACTTTTTTCTGGGAACGGCGCGGCCGCGTTACCGCGGATTTCGAAGGCCTG
>JXSR01S005557.1:483356-504016 GCA_000969725.1 Ophiothrix spiculata | reverse complement strand
TTATAAATGTTAATGATGTTTGTATTAAAACGAGTTTTTTTACCTCTTCTATCATTCGCGGTGAAAATAATTTTGAAAATAACATAGCGAATTGTTTAGGTGCAATAAACCGTACTGAATGTTACGAAGATTTGACCAGTTCCAATTACAGGTATTGTATATACATAATCTGTAAACTTTGTAGTATAACTGTAAATAAAATAGGTGTGTTTTTTTTAATTGATTTTCCCTAATACTGTAAACAATAAGCAAACATTTGAGATGCCAGTGCCCTGTGTTTAATTGCACCATGAGTAATTCGGCGTAGTAAATGTTAATCAGAAGATGCTGATTGCTAAATTCTTTACATAGCATATTATAAGCACCCTGAGGACCTTTACTCAACCGTCTCATTACGAATAGAATCAATCGTTAATGACTACGCAAGTAGCGCCAACTTGACCGGCAGCACTGTTGAACTTTTTGCTTTGAAATATTAAAGTCGTGTAACAGTAATTGCTCTACCATCTGATGAAAGCAAATAGAGGGGATTCTAGTAAGCTTAACGTAGCTACGTTTACATTCCATTAGACATTGTGGTAACAAACCTGCCATTTGAAATAATATATGTGACCGTCCATCCCAAAACAGCAGTAAATGCCACCTCTTGTCTTTTTCGCTTTTTAAATATTTTGCAAAGACCATGCATTAACGATTAAAATGACACCTTAATGAACTTCACACGATTTCCAGAAGTCAAGTTATGGTCCGTCGAAGGTTGTCAGGGAGTAAAACGTATAACTGAGATAAACGCGTTCAAAGATAAGTAAGTCCTATATTTTCTGTTGATCATCTTAAAAATATGCAGATTTGTTCCACATTTCCTATCATTTTTTTGAAATGAAACTTTGCTGGTATTTTGTAGTAAACACTAGGATTGTGAATCTGTCAAAAAATCAATTTCGGCAAATTACGACCTTGACATGTATTTTTACCTGTAGTGCAAAATGAAGTTTCTGGCATTTACTGCTCGCGTACTGACATTGATCAATCAGAAAAAAGTGCCTCCATCGTACAGGTGAAAAATATTGTTCAACAAAAGAACGAATAAATGCGAATTCGGAAATGATTTCAAAACCCTGTTTCTGCTCTTCTCGAACAAAAACTGTTCGAGGAATTTGAGTTAGAACTGAAGGTTTATGGATAATATAAATCTTCATCTGGCACATAGTGCTAGTAATACCAAGGTCCCGTGTTCGAATCCCGGATGACAGTGACATTTTTACTATTCTCTTTACTAACGGTAACAGAATAAAAGAGAAACGTCAAGGTCAATGAAAAGAATGAGTACATTGTCTGTAAAGCCCAAGTAAAGGGATCTGTTGTCTCCTGACACTTAAAACCGATCTAATTAATCTATATTCTTCCCATTCTAAAAGGCTAACCGTTAAGCCCAGCGACAAAAATAATATATCTTGCCCGATTTTCAAACCATGAAAGATGAAAATAAAGCTGACACTTGATGAGAATGTGTTGAGACTTTTTTCCCCTTCAGAGAATAAAAACACTTTGCTACTTAGAGATTAAAATACTCATGCTGCATTTGTTGGAGTCGTGTCATTTTAGATTGTAACAAAAATGTAAAATTTGACACGTTAATTGCCGTGGTCAACGTTGAAATAGGAATGTTTAAACACATTCAAACTGCTTTAATATTTTGTTTAATTGTATAAAAGATATAGGGAATTAGTCGAAGAATAAGACTGTTGTGAGATGCAATGGATATGTGCCTTTCTCCATCTAAAATGTTGATAAATTATTTATTTTGTTAATATAAACACTAAAACCAAAGTCTACTATCTTTATCTACTTATCTTTCTATTCACTTTCAGTGTTTGGTATTTTCTAGTCATTATAATTCTAATACAAAAACCGATAAAGTCACATAATGCAATATCATAGCATATCTCAAAGTATTGCCGGTGTAATGAGACTGAGTGTCTCCCATAACCAGGAGTCCGGATCTAATTATTGAACAACACGGAATAAGTCGCAATCAATGATTTGTTGATCGCACATATGATGGCATGTCATTAGGTGGGTATGCTAAAAAGGTGGTGTTGTTACATTTTTTCGTGGGTTCTCGAACTTAATTTGATGTAAATGTACTATTCCTTGGCCTATTGACTTGTTTAATGTCTCATTTAAAAGCTTATACTTTCTGCTATTTGTGGCAGTAATTTGGTCTTCATGGGTTACATAATTTAAGAGAGACAATGGTTTGAACTTGGCAGTACAAGGGTGGTGGTGCCTAAGGATGCGGTGCCTACGGATGCGGTAGATACCTAAATTGAGACATTATCGCCATTTTGGAAGGTTTGACACTCCTCGAACATTCACAAATGTATTCTGTGACCTCAAATACATACAGATAGTCACCAAAATGGCTAAAATTTGGTATATAATTACAGTGATTGGCAAATTTATCATTTTTAGACCTTCCTCAGACCCCCTCCCCCCCTCGATCAGTTTTTTGGGCAGCACCTTCTCATTTTTTGTCCGATTTTGACAAATTTGGTGTCAAAATGTTCAGGGGATCAAGCTGCATCAAATAAGAATTAGGACAGAATGATTTGAAACATCACCATTTTCTCCCCTTGTATAGCCCGCCTCTAATTAATTGAAGGTCATCAACACCATGACCCTAAGGGGTCTGTTTAAAGTTTAATGCATCAAAGTAACTATTAAAGTGTTTAGAACATATCCTGAAAAAATGAACTGTTTACCATTAATCATTCCAATTTATGACTTGCTTTAGTAAAAACAGGCAATTTGGAGAAAAACGGATTTGAAAATTAGAGTTTGCATTGTCGTCTATGGGGTAATTAACCATTAATTAGCTCATTATGCCAAAACAAAAGTGATATTTGGCTAAAAAGTTACTTGAATTGAAAGAAATCAATAATATTAACATCATATCAAACAATTGTTTTTTTGACCATTTTGACCATGTAACACATTTTTAACCCACCTCATGAAATGCCACCATATACATAATTGTATAGTAGCTAGGACACTCAGTCACACGGATGCTGTATTCATTACACCTGTGTTAATATTGCTGAATCTCATTTATAAAACATTCAATCAGTGGATTTATTTTAATTTGTAAGGAAAGAAATATATACACGATCCGTTTCAGTCCGGACACTTGTTACACATATGTCCACTTTGAGAGCATTAAGAAATGAGCTCAGTCTAAGCATTAAGCCTGATGATATATTGCCCAAACTTGATAAATGACATTAAAGGTGATACTATGTAATATAGTTTATGTTGAGACAACATTTCTGTAAGGACATTGAAAACAATTTGCTAATCTTATAACTGACCTCGTATTAGGCTGATTCCAAAAAAAACCCAGAAGAAACTGTTTTGACTTTAAGCAAAAAATTGACTTTTTATTTGACCATATCAGCAGGCTTTACAGTTATACTTCAGTTAATTGGTACGTGAATATAAAAAATACTGAGACAGATTTCCCTAAGCATACTGAAAACTAATTTGAGACTAATCTCATAACTTCTTAGGCTGATTCCACACAAAAACGGAAGGAACTTTTTTGACTTGAAGCAAAAAATCGGCTTTTTATTTAACCATATATATATAGGTGAGAAGTATTTCCCAAACAAAAATTGTTAAGTGTTTCTATTCTAGTTCTTGTTTCATGACAGCGGTTTCATCTCCAAGTATTTTTATTCTTTCAAATGGGTCAAATAAACACACGTCCATCACAATTTGATTATCTTGCCATCCTTTCTACTAAGTAATATGTTTAGGTAACTTGTAATGCGCACCTGTTATAGTAAACACTAAACAAATGTAATTGCTGTTAAGGTTTACCTCTAAATAAGAGACATTATATTGTTCTAAAATACATTGATTTCGCTGTGAAGGAAATCATGAAATCATTACTTCACAACATATTGAATGTAAACACGCAAACCGAAATCAATTCAATCCAACCTAATCCAGACATCCAATACACACCTTGCAATTTTACGAGCAACTTCTATTCATCATTATAAAGATTCCAAACAGTTCACCACTGCATAATCCCATATAATATTGCAATCGAGATACGTTGACATTTACGTTGATACTTAATGAAAATGTGTTGACACAATTTTATCCTTTCGAGACTGTTAACGCTTTACGCAAAAGACTTAACATCTTATAACTGTTTCTGTGTTTATATTGTTACAATAGACTAGATATGTGAGATACGTTTGACACAATATAAGTTCAATGTGGTGATTTACATCCAATTAACGGAGACTTAAAGCTAGAGAATATGAATCGTCTGCTCTGTACAGTTTTTTGAATCTTTGTCAAGGTTATGAGTTTATCTTTTAGATTTGAAGGAATATATAGTGGTTTCAAATGATGATGTAGTACTTAATCATTCCAAAGTTGTTTGGAATTGTAAAATTGCAAAAGGCGACTTTAATATGTATCTTCAATTTTAAAGAAAGACAATAAACACCTTAATGAATACGTTTTTCGTAATGGGTTTTAATTGTCATAGAGATATGTAAGTACTTTGTCTTAAATAATCATTGTTTTTGAATAGGGCTGTGGTGCATAAGAGAAAGCTACAAATTATACAATGATTGCTTGCATATACTTCATAGATTTTTACCACGTATATAGAATGTTAATTGTGCATAAAGAGCAGTAATAAAATTTAGATAAAATCCATTTATACTTTCAATAGACACATTGATTAGGCCCCTGGCAAAACACCAAAACCATTAGCCTTGTTCCCAATTCATGACGGAATATCTTCCGACATTCGGAAGGCTTTGACGCAATAATAATGACGAAATGTATTTTGAGTCATGACGCAAAAAATAATTGGGAGAAACGCATAAATACCTCCTTTGAAGTAGTCTTTATAATGATAGAGGCCCTGACGCACTTTGTCTGCATCATTTAATACATTATATTACATCTATCTTTGAATTATGACTCAAAATGTTTCTGCATCATGATGCAAGCCAATTGCGTCAAGCCTTTTCGTATGACTCAAAGGCTTTCGTCATGCATTGGGAATCGTACCTTACTTCAAAAGCATCACATGTTAAAGTGCAACTCAAACCAATCTGGTCCATCAAAATCTGGGCATTAAATACGCATTTCGTAGCTTTATAGTGTTCATAGCTTGAAAGTATTTCATAACATACAGCTCAGCAGCAAACATTATGCCTGGTAATTTGACAATTGACGTTTAAGGCAGTATATAGTACTTTTCGGATAAAAAAATCTTTACAGTTGTATAAGTTACTAAGTAGTGTTTCAAAGTATATAGGTCTATATCACAGAGGTCCGGCTTGAGGTATAGTTTGTCACATTGTAACACACCCTCCGAAGTGGTGGGGGAGAGGTTCTTTCAACCCATCCTATGTCCTACATTCCATGCTACCTATCCATTGATCCCAAGTACAATTTTATACTCCGAATGGTGACATCATAAATTCATAATTACTAGTACGCAAAATTAAGGTATTTTCGAAATGTATGGTTAAAAGAATTATCATCAATATAACACATTGGATATATAAATGTGCAGATCATACATCAATTAAAATGTGAAATTAAGAATCTTAGAATTTCAAAAACAAACTCCTACCAATAACTAAAACTAGAGGGGAGTGTGGTTGAGCGGTTAGAGCACGGGTCTCGTAATATCGAGGTTGTGAGTTCGAGCCCCGGGCCCGGCGGTTTACGTCTCCTTGTCTCTTTGGGCAAGAAACTTTACTCTAATTGCTTCGTGGTTTGGAAGTCACGTTAAGCCGTTGGTCCTATGTGTGAATGCTCCTTCTTGGAGCTTACAATGTACATGTAAAACGGGTGAGTCTATTCCTACACTTTTTCCGATGATCTGGATTTCACAAGTAATTTGCTGCAGGTGTGTATGATGTAGAAACAACACATTTTTCTTTTATGTTTCCATTATTTGCAAAAAAAAAAGATGTTATACATTATAACGTACAGGATAAAAGAAATAGAGATATCCAACTCATAATGCAATGTGATTTATATTTCACACATTATTTTTGGCACGCATGATGGAATTCTTGGTATGTCACTTAACAACCACCATAACTGCTATGCCCGGAAAATTTAAACCATCTATACTCTATCATTCTATAAACCTTGAAGTATGCAACAAGCAATCAGACTCGGTTACGAAGATCCATAGCATATCCCTTGTATTCTACAATATGGTGAATTATTGGTGGTTTTGTATTGTGTAAGAGACTAGTAATAATTGATTAACACCAAATCACTGCGTATTAATATTTTGGTACTTGAATCATTTATGATTTAGGTATTATTTTTGGCTAATTTTGTTGCTACCACATGGACAAACATTGAAAATAAGTTCATTTGAATATTCAGCAAGATTTGTAACGTGGTTCAAAAAGTACGGACTAATTTACTTCCCCGTATGGTCATATTGGTTTATGTGCGTTAATCGGCTGCTTGTTGGATACTTCAAGATTCACAGAGTATAATGTGAGGATAAGTCTCTTTAGACAGGATTCATTACACTGTCACTTAATCTGTAAGTGACCACTAGACAGGTAGCGTGTGTAGCCACTGTAATGGGGCGAATGAATATGACATATAACACTCGATGAACGGCGAAATATACATGACATGTCTGACGACTTTACTAGACATTTATTGTAGTTTATTTTTCCTCCTGTTGGCTTAATAATGTTTTCACATGAGGCCAATACGGGTTGATTCTAAACTCCGTCAGAAAATTTGATACCTGCTGTGCCTGAAATATATCGTGATTATGAATAAATTCGAAACCTACTGGTTTCAGAAAAGAGTTTGATATACTCAGCATCATTACATAATTTAAAAGTTGGAACAATTTTCACTCCTTAGAAACACATTACAAAATGAACTAATTACAAAATACAAAACATATTCCAAACTTTAAGAACAATTACATTAGCATATGAATAGGCACTTGATCAAATACCTATGATTGCTGAAGTTATTAATAGGCTTATAATAAGAGCCACATAAGCTATAATATTGATCAAATATGGAATATTCCTTAACAGATTAGGCTCATTTTGAAACCCATTTATGCCCCTTGTCCCATACTCTGTTTTTTTTCTGTGCGCGTCGAGATGAATTCTGACCGATACGAACGATATAGCGGATTATTAAGTGCACCTTTCCGAAATACAATGTAAGAGAAACAACAAGCACCGTTTTCAGTGGACTATAGTCTATGAATATTTAAGACAGTCTATTGAATGTCTGAAAGTAAAACTACATAGACCAGACATTTTCATTTCATCTTAGACTTCAATCAATTCTGTTTCTGTTTACTTATCATGAATACTGGTTTATTTCACACTACGCTGCCTATAGTACAGTTCCTCATGATCTGGTAAATTCATATTTCATTATTAAAACAATAGGCGAATTAACCGCATTCTAAACAAGGGAAATCGGTTTCTAAAATTTGATGTGATCTATTTATAAAAGAGGGCACTTATCTGTGGAATAATGCGCGTAAATTGACTATCTAAAAAAAACCTAAGCTAGTACTCGTGTTATTAACCACAAATCAGGAAAACATTTAAAACATTTGTTTTTTAATGAGAGATTTTACAACAGATTTGAAACAAGGTATGGTATGTGATCACGTAAACCAAAACGGTTTTAAACCATAGTTTTAAACCATCCTAATGCGGACATTCAATACACACTTTGCAATATAACACGGAGCTTATTTTCATCATTATCAAGATTCCAAGCAGTTCAACGCTGCATATTCTTTATAATATTGCAATTTCATGATACATTGACATTTACCTTGATACTAAATGAGAATATGTTGAGACAATATTTTCCCTTTTGAGACTGCTTATACTCTTAGGCCGCATAAAAAATAAAGTTGTTTCTCGTCCCCTCTCATCTCACTTTTTGGTGCCGTACCATTTTTTTGTGCAAAAATGCTTAAAAAATGGTTGAAATTGAGCTAAATCGTTCAAATTTTAAGACCCCGCTTTCCTTTTTAAAGGAGTCTTTATTTTTTTGATGTTTTTAACGTTGAAACTGTCATAACATCTATTTGTATCATAGAGAGTTAAGATAGCAACTAAATGTGCAGTCAACATTTATCAAGGGTAAACCTGGATCGCCCATGCTGTCTCCATCCTTAAAAAAGAAAAAAAAAACCTCCCTCCCTCCTCACATGTTGAGAAAGCTTCGGACGAGAAACAACTTAATTTTTTATGCGGTCTTAACGTGAAACACTTTCTATTATATAACTGCATCTGCGTTGATTATCTAATGCAATCAGTTCCGCACATTTTGAGTTCAATGTGGTGATTTACATCCAATACGAAGAGACTAAGCTAGAGAATAGAAAGTGACTGCTTTATATGTTTTTCGTTTGTTTAGTATTAGTAAGTCATTTTTAAGAGGGATGATGTATCATGTTCTAAAATTTACCACATGGTCGAAATCATGAGACATGGTTGATTTGTATAGAAACGGCAGAAAATGAAAAAATAAATGATGCATACGTAATTAAAATAGTTAACGCAAAATGTTTTATCATTATGTATAAAGCTCTGATAAATAAGAGAGGGAGCTGCAAATCATGCACTTGATCCTATTTTCATCACGTATGATGTTCCTCCTACATGAAAACAGTAATAGTAAGGAAAGCCATTTATATTTTAAATTGATTGGGCCCCGTAGGAAAACCTAAAATCATTACTTCAAAAAGCATTGCATGTTAATGTGCAAACTCAAACCAATGCGATCCATCTCAATCTGGACATTCAATACGCATTTCGTAGCTTCATCAGATAGTATTTCATAGAGTTCAGCCCAGCAACAAACCATAATGCCTGATAAATTACGATGAATGACATTCAAGGTGATACTAAATAGCACTTTACTACTAGGATAACAAATAACTGTATTAGTTGTGGTTTTGTCGCATTAAAGTCTTGACCTAAAATGTGGTGTTTCAAAGTTTACCACAGGTGATCGAAAATAAAAAAACCGATTATATTTAAATCGAATAAACCAAGCTACTCCTAAGGTTTATTTTGTAATGTGTTTTGAGAATGAGGGGGTTGTAATCCTCTTCCTGAAAATTTTCTACGCAATATCCTATTTGTTATTTATAAACTACCAATTTATAGGTATGGTTTCTAAGTACAGTCATACATAAATTGACAAGCTACTCTTAATTTAGCTAAGCTTAATTTTTTTCATATATATCTCCAAAATGGAACATAACTCAGCCGTGTAATTTCACATGGGTTATGAGAAACATATGAGCAACATTTTGATAGCAAAATCTAGAAAACTTTGAAAAAAAAGTTGAGGCAATCGGACCATGCTCCTTTAATCATGTTAACAATGTTTTCACATGAGGCCAATAAGGGGTTGATTGTAAACTCGTCAAGAAAATGTGATGCCTGCTGTGCCATAAATATATTGTGATTATGAATAAATTCTGTACCCTACTGGTTTGAAAAGTGTTTGATATGCTAAGCATCATTACATAATTGAAAAGTGGAAACATTTTCATTCCTTAGAAACACATTACATAATGAACTAATTACATAATACAAAATATATTCCAGACTGTAAGAACAATGACATTAGCATGTAAATAGGCACTTGGTCAAAAACCTATGATTGCTGAAGTTATTAATAGGCTTATAATAAGAGCCACATATTACGCTATAATATTGTTCAAAAATGGAATATTCCCTAACAGATTAGGCTCATTTTGAAACCCATTTATGCCCCTTGTCCCATACACTGTTTTTTTCTGTGCATGTTCAGATAAATGCTGACCGATACGAACAATAAGCGGATTATTAAGTACACCTTTCCGAAATACAATGTAACAGAAACACAAAGCACCGTTTTCAGTGGACTATAACAGTCTATGAATATTTAAGACAGTCTATTGAATGTCTGAAAGTAAAACTACATCGAGCAGACATTTTCATTTCATCTTAGACTTCAATCAATTCTGTTTCTGTTTACTTATCATGAATACTGGTTTATTTCCCACTACATAATGTTTTACGGTGCCTATAGTACAGTTCCTCATGATCTGAAAAAATCATATTTCATTATTAAAACAATAGGCGAATTAACCGAATTTTAAACAGTGGAAATCGGTTTCCAAAATTTGATGCGATCTTTTTATAACAGGGGTGACCTTTGTGTGGTACCTGCAATTATGCGCGTAAATTGACTATCTAAAATACCCTAAGCTAACTCCTGATAGCAGAATTGAACCCAGATTACGAAAACCGTCTTAAACCATCCTAATGCGGACATTCAATACACACTTTGCAATATAACACGGAGCTTATTTTCATCATTATCAAGATTCCAAACTGGTTCAACGCTGCATATTCTTTATAATATTGCAATTTCATGATACGTTGACATTTACCTTGATACTAAATGAGAATATGTTGAGACAATATTTTCCCTTTTGAGACTGCTTATACTATTAGGCCGCATAAAAAATAAAGTTGTTTCTCGTCCCCTCTCATCTCACTTTTTGGTGCCGTACCATTTTTTTGTGCAAAAATGCTTAAAAAATGGTTGAAATTGAGCTAAATCGTTCAAATTTTAAGACCCCGCTTTCCTTTTTAAAGGAGTCTTTATTTTTTTGATGTTTTTAACGTTGAAACTGTCATAACATCTATTTGTATCATAGAGAGTTAAGATAGCAACTAAATGTGCAGTCAACATTTATCAAGGGTAAACCTGGATCGCCCATGCTGTCTCCATCCTTAAAAAAGAAAAAAAAAACCTCCCTCCCTCCTCACATGTTGAGAAAGCTTCGGACGAGAAACAACTTAATTTTTTATGCGGTCTTAACGTGAAACACTTTCTATTATATAACTGCATCTGCGTTGATTATCTAATGCAATCAGTTCCGCACATTTTGAGTTCAATGTGGTGATTTACATCCAATACGAAGAGACTAAGCTAGAGAATAGAAAGTGACTGCTTTATATGTTTTTCGTTTGTTTAGTATTAGTAAGTCATTTTTAAGAGGGATGATGTATCATGTTCTAAAATTTACCACATGGTCGAAATCATGAGACATGGTTGATTTGTATAGAAACGGCAGAAAATGAAAAAATAAATGATGCATACGTAATTAAAATAGTTAACGCAAAATGTTTTATCATTATGTATAAAGCTCTGATAAATAAGAGAGGGAGCTGCAAATCATGCACTTGATCCTATTTTCATCACGTATGATGTTCCTCCTACATGAAAACAGTAATAGTAAGGAAAGCCATTTATATTTTAAATTGATTGGGCCCCGTAGGAAAACCTAAAATCATTACTTCAAAAAGCATTGCATGTTAATGTGCAAACTCAAACCAATGCGATCCATCTCAATCTGGACATTTAATACGCATCTCGTAGCTTTATCAGATAGTATTTCATAGAGTTCAGCCCAGCAACAAACCATAATGCCTGATAAATTACGATGAATGACATTCAAGGTGATACTGAATAGCACTTTACTACTAGGATAACAAATAACAGTATTAGTTGTGGTTTTGTCGTATTAACGTCTTGACCTAAAAATGTGGTGTTTCAAAGTTTAACACAGGTGATCGAAAAAAAAACCCCAATTATAAGTAAATCGAATAAACCAAGCTACTCCTAAGGTTTATGTTGTAATGTGTTTTGAGAATGCGGGGGTTCAGGGCCGTACGATGGCATGTAAGCCAAGGGGGGCAAACACATTTACCGTCTCGAAATTCATGTTTCGTCCCGATTATATACTGTCAATTTGTTTGTAGTTTTGCTATTTTCAGACAAATATGATATAAAACCTTGATATTTGTGCTAAAATTGGCTTATTTTGACTAAAAATTTACGGGCCAGTAATCTCAGGACAGTAAAAGTAATAGAATATCGTCCCGATATTTAGATATAACACACTAACACACTGATGATTACGATGTTTTCAATTTATTCGAATTTCAAATTCCATACTGTTTTTTTTTCCATACCAAAGCTTTGGTTCTAAAATCCTTTTAGTTATCAAAGGATTGGCACTACAAAGAGACATCTTCCATCGAAAGGTACATGTACTATGGACGTTTAACCATCCTATTAATAGAGCATCAGTGTGATCGATTTACAAGATGACACAATTTGAACATTTAAATACACCAGAATAAGAACATCCCAACTCCAATAGCTCTCTTCTGTTAAGTTCTGTAAAATATAAATGCATACAAATCTCAGAAAATGCTTTCAAATCACTAAAAAGCATTTCCATGTCTTCATCCCAATCAAAGTGTCACATTTGACCTTGTAGTTGACTTTTTAGACATAGCTAGATATTTTGTCTAGCATATAGTTACAGAGGGGAGCTCATGGAGTTGGAGTTTTCTTGTAATAGCTGTTTAAATATAGCAACTATGTACTATAACAATTATCTAACAATGTCTAAAAAAAGTCAACTACAAGGTCAAATGTGACACTATGATTAGGATATTGACATGGAAATGCTATTTTAGTAATGTGAAAGCATTTTAAGATATTTGTATGCATTTACATTTTATAAGTATAATTAACAGAAGGGAGCTATTTGAGTTGGGATGTTCTTATCTGGCGTATTCAATTTGAACATATGTCACTTTCATCAAAGATAACTAAACATAGACAATCTTAAACATATATAAGAAACAATGATGAGGATACGGGTGATGAGTAGGAGCCGATATTGCCAATAACGCGTTTAATGACCATAATTAGAATTGAATGTTTAATATAGGATTTCCCGTGGTAAAATTGTTTAGATTATTTTTGAAGCCGATCTTTTCCAAAGAAATCGGCACAAAACATTCAATTAAATACTCGCTGTCAGTAAAACTATTTCTGCAAATATAATTTTAATCTTAATCTTTATTTGTAGGAATTCTTTTTAGAATCATTTTAAACGAGTATTCTTATACTAGTTCATTATATATAGTCTAAATATTTTGGCTATAGCGAACAATTTTGAATCTGAATTATAAATGTTAATGATGTTTGTATTAAAACGAGTTTTTTTACCTCTTCTATCATTCGCGGTGAAAATAATTTTGAAAATAACATAGCGAATTGTTTAGGTGCAATAAACCGTACTGAATGTTACGAAGATTTGACCAGTTCCAATTACAGGTATTGTATATACATAATCTGTAAACTTTGTAGTATAACTGTAAATAAAATAGGTGTGTTTTTTTTAATTGATTTTCCCTAATACTGTAAACAATAAGCAAACATTTGAGATGCCAGTGCCCTGTGTTTAATTGCACCATGAGTAATTCGGCGTAGTAAATGTTAATCAGAAGATGCTGATTGCTAAATTCTTTACATAGCATATTATAAGCACCCTGAGGACCTTTACTCAACCGTCTCATTACGAATAGAATCAATCGTTAATGACTACGCAAGTAGCGCCAACTTGACCGGCAGCACTGTTGAACTTTTTGCTTTGAAATATTAAAGTCGTGTAACAGTAATTGCTCTACCATCTGATGAAAGCAAATAGAGGGGATTCTAGTAAGCTTAACGTAGCTACGTTTACATTCCATTAGACATTGTGGTAACAAACCTGCCATTTGAAATAATATATGTGACCGTCCATCCCAAAACAGCAGTAAATGCCACCTCTTGTCATTTTCGCTTTTTAAATATTTTGCAAAGACCATGCATTAACGATTAAAATGACACCTTAATGAACTTCACACGATTTCCAGAAGTCAAGTTATGGTCCGTCGAAGGTTGTCAGGGAGTAAAACGTATAACTGAGATAAACGCGTTCAAAGATAAGTAAAAATATGCAGATTTGTTCCATATTTCCATATCATTTGAAATGAAACTTTGCTGGTATTTTGTAGTAAACACTAGGATTGTGAATCTGTCAAAAAAATCAATTTCGGCAAATTACGACCTTGACATGTATTTTTACCTGTAGTGCAAAATGAAGTTTCTGGCATTTACTTCTCATACGGGCTGGACGGACTCATATTCGCGTACTGACATTGATCAATCAGAAAAAAGTGCCTCTATAGTACAGGTGCAAAATATTGTTCAACAAAAGAACGAATAAATACGAATTCGGAAATTATTTCAAAACCCTGTTTCTGCTCTTCTCGAATAAAAACTGTTCGAGGAATTGAGTTAGAACTGAAGGTTTATGGATAATATAAATCTTTATCTGGCACATAGTGCTAGTAATACCAAGGTCCAATGTTCGAATCCCGGATGACAGTGACATTTTTACTATACTCTTTTTAAGAGAAACTTAAAAGGTCAACGTAAAGAATGAGTAAATTGTCTGTAAAGCCCAAGTGACGGGATCTGCTATCTCCTGACACGTGGCCTAGAACTTGAAACGATCTAGTTAATCTGTATTCTTCCCATTCTAAAAGGGTAACCTTTAAGCTCAGCGAAAAAAATAATATATCTTGCACGACTTTCAAACCTTGAAAGATGAAAATAATGCTGACACTTGATGAGAATGTGTTGAGACTCTTTTCCCCTTCAGAGAATAAAAACACTTTGCTACTTAGAGATTAAAATACTCATGCTGCATTTGTGGGGGTTGTGTCATTTTAGATTGTAACAAAAATGTAAAATTTGACACGTTAATTGCCGTGGTCAACGTTGAAATAGGAATGATTAAACACATTCAAATTGCTTTGATATTTTGTTTAATTGTATAATAATTTATAGGGAGTGAGTTGAAGAATTAGACTCCACCTCAAATTTTGATGTATTATTTAGTTTGTTAATATAAACCCTATAAAACCAAAGTCTGCTATCTTTCTATTCACGTTCAGTACTATTCGGTATTTTCTAGTTATTATTAATTCTAATGCAAAAACCGATAAAGTCATATCGCAATATCATAGCATATCTCAAAGTATTGCCGATGTAGTGAAATACAGCGTCCGTGTGACAGAGTGTCCTATCTCCTATTCAACTGTGTAGAACGTACTTGTACATGTGCGATCAATAAATCATTGATTGCGACTTATTCCGTCTAGATTCCGTGTAGTTCAATTAGACCGGGACTCCTGGTTATGGGAGACACTCAGTCTGATCCGGGTCTAATTGTACTACACGGAATAAGCCGCAATCAATGATTTATTGATCGTACATGTACAAGTACGTTCTACACAAATGAATATGACGCTCAGTCACACGGATGCTGTATTTCATTACACCGGCGCTTACAAAGATATACGCGTGTGAAGTGTAGGAAATAATAAATAGGAAGTGTAACAAATAACAAACAGTCTTTTGAAAGCAGTGACTGATTCAACATTTTATAATTTTTTTCTGAAGCTAAAACCCTTAAACACAGGATTAAATCACTCATGAGAAATGGAGTTACATCTGAAAACCTACATGATAAAAATAGACAGGTGTAGCAGGACTGTAAGTCCCCCGTTCTAATTGTCCGGGTTACACAGTGAAGTATAGGCTAACACCGCTTACGCAACATTAGCTTCACGCTTTATTCTGTTATGGTCTCTGGAAGGCGGACTACTATTTCAAGGGGTCAACGATTACTTTCACACCGGTTAATTTGAAAATAATTTCAATTTTTTTCGACAAGTTTGATGTTATTCTCTGATAATAATATAATGACATTGCATTCAAAACCAAAAAATGCCCACTTTTTACTTATATTTCACAGACTGCCATTATGTTGTTTTATAGAAAATAAAAAACCTTTCTATCTAATCATTAACTTTTATTTAGATTAAACGATTTATAGTGAGAAAATTCAGAAGATTTAATGGTAAGGTTGATGTTGATCTTTTTGAATTGCGAATACGCACAAATCATTTTCTAGATCAAGGTTTCTAGAACTCTTAATCCATTCGTTTCATACATAACATAGCTTTCGTGGTTTTATTTGATTTCAATTCAAAACATGATCATATAATCGATTCAAATACACCAACGTACTGTATCTATTACCCCTTTCATGAAAAATAAATAACATAGCAAACTCTAAATTGCTTTTATAAAATCTTAAAAACTAAATTTTATCCAGAAAATAATTCAAAAAGCATATTCTACCTTTTTCTGGTCACAAGTAGACAATTATTATTATATTCAGGAAAAAGTTCAGGTGTTAAGATTTATATTTCTTGTCTTTATTTGTTTGTTCCGTTTAGCTGATGTGGTGTATTTTGATTTTCCTTGTTTTAATTTTTGCTGTATGGGGATGATCCCTACAGGCCTTTTTGGCCTTTTGATCATTCCCACAATATCATGTTTTGTTTGTTTGTTTATGCTAATTTTAATGTATTTTATATGTGTGATATTTGTGATATTGTGAATAAAATCAGTTTAGATTTGGTATGTTATATGATATTGCCATTATTAAAATTGCGTGGACGCATAATATACAATAATATTGCTGAATATCAATTATAAACCAATCAATCAGTGGGTTTATTTTGATTTGTAAGGAAACCAACATTAAATTTGTTAAAAAGCGGAAGAGAAATATATACACGATCCGTTTCAGTCCGGACACTTGTTACACATATGTCCACTTTGAGAGCTTTAAGATTTGAGCTCAGTCTAAGCATTAAGCCTGATGATATATTGCCCAAACTTGATAAATGACATGAAAGGTGATACTATGTAATATAGTTCATGTTGAGTCAACATTTCTCTAAGGACATTGAAAACAATTTGCTAATTGGAGACTATATATAACTGACCACGTATTAGGCTGATTCCACAAAAAAACGGGAGAAACTTTTTTGACTTTAAGCAAAAAATTGGCTTTTTATTTGACCACATCAGCAGGCTTTTCAGTTATACTTCAGTTACTTGGTACGTGAGTGTTAAAAATACTGAGACAGATTTCCCTAAGCATACTCAAAACACTTTGCTAATTTGAGACAAATCTCATAACTTCTTAGGCTGTTTCCACAAAAAACGGAAGAAACTTTTTTGACTGGAAGCAAAAAATCGGCCTTTTATTTAACCTTGTTCTTGTTTCATGACACCGGATTCATCTCCATGTATTTTTATCCTTTCAAATGGGTCAAATAAACAAACATCCATCACAATTTGATTATCTTGCCATCCTTTCTACTAAGAAATATGTTTAGGTAACTTGAAATGCACACCTGTTATAGTAAACACCAAACAAATAACATTACCATTAACATTAAGGTTTACCTCTAAGGCATCCTCTCCAAATTGTCCCTTTAAAATTTAAGGTCCCTTTAAGCTCCCTTTAAACTTATTTTTTTATTGTTAAAAGGAAAATGGAAATCCTCTTGCGTTATATATTCTACAGGGATATCGGGGAATTTGAAATAAGGGATTCCATAATTTTCAAGCACAAATGTAAGGAAGTACATTACATCCAAAGGATTATGTTTAAAGGGAGCTTAACGGGTCCCTTTGATTTCAAATTGGAGAGGATCCCTAAATAAGAGACATTATTTTGTTCTAAGTTACATTGATTTCGCCGTGAAGGAAATCATGAAATCATTACTTCACCACATATTGAATGTAAACACGCAAACCGAAATCAATTCAATCCAACCTAATCCAGACATCCAATACACACCTTGCAATTTTACGAGCAACTTCTATTCATCATTTATATCAAGATTCCAAACAGTTCAACGCTGCATAATCCCATATAATATTGCAATCGAGATACGTTGACATTTACGTTGATACTTAATGAAAATGTGTTGACACAATTTTATCCTTTCGAGACTGTTAACACTTTACGCAAAAGACTTAACATCTTATAACTGTATCTATGTTTATATTGTTACAATTGACTAGATATGTGAGATACGTTTGACACAATAGAAGTTCAATGTGGTGATTTACATCCAATTAACGGAGACTTAAAGCCAGAAAATATGAAGCGTCTACTCTGTACAGTTTTTTGAATCTTTGTCAAGGTTACGAGTTAATGTTTTAGATTTTGAAGGAATATATAGTGGTTTCAAAAGATGATGTAGTAATCATTCCAAAGTTGTTTGGAATTGTAAAATTGCAAAAGGTGACTTATATGTATCTTCAATTATAAAGAGAGACAATAAACACCTTAATGAATACGTTTTCGTAATGGGTTTTTAACTGTCATTGAGATATATAAGTACTTTGTCGTAATTAATCATTGTTTTTGAATAGGGCTATGGTGCATAAGAGAAAGCCACAAATTATACAATGATTGCTTGCATATACTTCATGGAGTTTTATCACGTAGAATGTTAATTGTGCATAAAGAGCAGTAATAACATTTAAATCAAATCCATTTATACTTTAAATAGACACATTGATTAGGCCCCTGGCAAAACACCAAAACCATTTATACTTCAAAAGCATCGCATGTGAATGTGCAACTCAAACCAATCTGGTCCATCACAATCTGGGTATTCAATACGCATTTCGTAGCTTTATAGTGTTCATAGCTTGATAGTATTTCATAACGTACAGCTCAGAAGCACACGTTATGCCTGGTAATTTGACAATTGACGTTTAAGGCAATATTTAGTACTTTTTCGGATACAAATCTTTACAGTTGTATTAGTTGTGGATACTTCACTTACCGTATTTTCTTACGCCTCAGTCACACTCACTGTATAGAGCCCAAACGTATGAATAACGTACACAGCTTTGGTAATCGATACACATTGCACACGTATGTCAATAACCGAAACAGTGTAGGTTATTCGTACGCAGTGGCGTAACCAGAAATTTTCATCTGAGGGGGCGAGCAGGGGCAAAGCAATTTTGTAGGGGGGCACAAAAAAATTCCATTTAGCAAATCACCCACATTTTGCTTAAATTCATAAAAATCCCATTTTTTCTTCAAAAAATGAGCTATTTTGGTGCACATTTTCGGTGTTTTCTTTAATATTAACAAAATTTTGAAAAACAAACCCATAAGAGGGTTAAATTTTGCATAGTTTCATTAACAGCGTACTTTATATTTGATTCTTTTCTTAATTTTCATTGGGGGGGGGGGGGCGGCGAGCGGGAGGCGGACATTTTTTACGCCCCCTGCCCCCCCCCTCTTGTTACGCCACTGATGTTCGTACATATGGGCTCTATACGGTGATGTGTGAGTTAGACTTAAAAAGTGTTTCAAGGTAGGTCTATATCATATATGAACACTTGAGGTATAGTTTGTAACTAGGTCAAAGAATGTGTTGTAGATATAGAAAAACTATTTTTTCTCTTATGTTTCCATTATTTGAAGAAGAAAAAAAAGATGTTATACATTTTAACGTACAGGACAAAAGAAATAGAGATATCCAACTCAACATGCAATGTGATTTATATTTCACATATTATTTTTGGCACACATAATGGAATTCTTGGTATGTCACTTAACAACCACCATAACTGCTATGCCCGGAAAATTTAAACCATATATACTCTATAAACCTTCAAGTATGCAACAAGCAATCAGACTCTGTTACGAGATCCATAGCATGTCCCTTGTATTCTACAATATGGTGAATTGTTGGTGGTTTTGTATTGTGTAAGAGACTAGTAATAATTGATTAACACCAAATCACTGCGTATTAATATTTTGGTACTTGAATCATTTATGATTTAGGTATTATTTGTGGCTAATTTTGTTGCTACCACATGGACAAACATTGAAAACAAGTTCATTTGAATATTCAGCAAGATTTGTAACGTGGTTATGATTCAAAAAGTATGGATTAATTTACTTCCCCGTATGGTCATATTGGTTTATGTGCGTTAATCGGCTGCTTGTTGGATACTTCAAGATTCACAGTGTATAATGTGAGGATAGTTCTCTTTAGACAGGATTCATTACACTGTCACTTAATCTGTAAGTGACCACTAGACAGGTAGCGTGTGTAGCCACTGTAATGGGACGAATGAATATGACATATAACACTCGATGAACGGCGGAAAATACATGACATGTCTGACGACTTTACTAGACATTTATTGCAGTTTATGTTCCTCCTGTTGGCTTAATAATGTTTTCACATGAGGCTAATACGGGTTGATTTCTAAACTCGTCAAGAAAATGTGATGCCTGCTTTGCCAGAAATATATTGTGATTATGAAATTCTGTATCCTACTGGTTTGAAAAGTGTTTGATATGCTCAGCATCATTACAAAATTGAAAAGTTGAAACATTTTTTCACTCCTTAGAAACACATTATAGTCTACCAGCCAACAGCAAATATTATGCTTAAAAAAACGTTTTGTGGGCAAAACTTGTTACAGCTTTCCATCCACGTGGAATCATATCCTCGAGGGGTGTACATTAGCGTGTGCGTGGATGGTAAAATTATTTTTTTGATTTAGTGGTCAAAATGACCCAAAATAGCAAAAATCATGAAAAAATCACGAAAATGGTAAAAAATCATTTTTTGGCCCCAAAATGATCTTTATTCAAAATCAAATCATTCATTTAGGTAAATCGAATCACAAAAACATCTGCCTACAGTATTTTGGGACTTAACTTCATTTTTGTGATTAATTTTGACCAAAAAAAGGTCAACAAAGGTAAAAAATAACAA
>JXSR01S005557.1:444743-465218 GCA_000969725.1 Ophiothrix spiculata | reverse complement strand
GCCCGAAAGTGTTAATAATCTTTACACCATGTATAGGTATATATACTTATCAGAACCATATTTCATGGAAAAATACAAAATATACATGCCATTCAAAATGGCGGCAAAATAACCGATTTTCGTTTCGCGACATCTCGATTTTGGCCAAAACTTGCAAAACTCACTTCCCGAAGGAATTTTCCAATGAAATTTGGCTCAAATTAGGAGATCACAAATACATTGACATTGTTGAAATACAATTTGAAAATTTTACTCCGATGCGGTTTTATGAGCAAATCCATTTTTTCGCACCCCAAATGCTAATTTATGTTAATTAGCTCGAAAACGATGCGGTCGATCTCAATTTTTTTTCGAAGCGCAACTTCTATTTAGGCAATTACAAAAATTAACAGCCCGAAAATTGCGGCGTTAAAATGCGAGAACCGAAAAAACAAATGTTGGGTACCATGGTACCACCCCCCCTTCCTTATGCAGTTAAATACAAAATTTAGATAGATTACGCTCTTTATGACATTAAAACCTATATTATCCCTAAAGGTCTAAAATCTAAAGCAACTGTTGTTTCAAATGAGTCTGGCACACGAAAATTTACAGCCCAGGGCAGCTAAAATGGGTGTCCATTTTAAGTAAAATCACGTACAACGCTTTCCTGGAGATCACTGATTACTGATTGACGGTGTTGCACTCTTACCTATGTCCAGCTCTTGACTGCGCGCTGCGTTCAGTAATAATGTTCGTGTAAAAAATATTTGAAACAATAATAGTTAACCGTCGTCTTCCCAGGAATGGGTTGTTTAACTTAATTAGAGTTTATTCCCAGAGCATAAAAAAGTTAATAAACTCACCAAAAGCATTTAGGTCTCTTTACATCCTTTGCGATAATTGTGATAAAAATAAGGTTGGGTACCACGTAAAGTACGGAAAGAAATTTTTCAATATTTTTTGAAAATAAGGGCAATTTGGATCAAGTAAATAAGCGAAGCAAAGTGATTTTCTGATTTATCAGAAACCAGAGCATTAACATTTTTCTTCAAATTTTCAAATTTCAAATAGCAGTAGTCAAGTAATTTAAAAGTAACCGATATTCTAGGTTCTGTTTCCTTAGGTTGATTTCTAAATGGCGCTCAAGTTGATTCAACAAGACTTTATGCAACAAGGTTGTTTACAATACTAAAATCCTCATATCAGTTACTTTGATACAATCTTTCTTTTGATAAATTATGCAATTGACGTATGTAGTTAGATTTGATTTGCAAATACCGACTTTTTATATTATGTAATCGATATAACACTAATTCCTGAGGCAGCTTCACATGATCCCTAGCATTGCTAGTTTTGTGACCTGATTGACATACTTTTTCGTATTTTATATATGTTTTTGCATAGGTTAGATGTATTTATATACTGGGTAAAAATCCATTACTAGATTCAATATGCGCTTTGCTTTTAAATAAGGACGCATAAGAGACAAGACGACTAAGACTTGGGTCATTGTCCTTTCCGGAATATGATCAAAAGAAAGAGAAAGTAAAAATCGGATATTGAAGTACTTAATGCATTCTTGTTGCCTCCAACATCCGGTTAAAAGTGAAGTGTTGTCATCATAAATAGATGAATTTTCAACATATTTTAACTATTAACAACGACGATGTACATGTATATGACAAGTGTTAGTATAATATCAGATTAAACTGAGACTAGCGAATCGTAATTTGTCACAGCAGTAACTTGAATATGTCAAATTGCAACTTCTTTTTCGTCACAGGAAGATTGATGCAGAATTGCTTAATTTAATAATTATATCTAACTAAATCATTACACATTCTACCATACCATAATTACAATGAACATCTGAGAACAAGGTCAGCTACCAATAACAGTTGATTAACAACGGCATAGTGGTAGTTATAGCCATAAGTTATGAAGTGATGACAGGATTAACCAAATATTGCACATTATGTTTATATCGCGATTCATCAGAGCCATAATTCATTAATTATTTTATTGGCAAACTCATTTCTAAATAACAATGAAATTTGGGTGTAACACTATTTTTGCAATATATGAGGCCATGTCATTTTAGTTCAATGCTAGCATGATGTGTTTTATTTGTCTAAGAATATTGCCCTTCACTGTATAGTATTTATTGCAAATAATTTGATGTTAGAATGTTAGATACTAAAGAATTAATTACTGCTCTAGAATAACAAATACTTTATTTTCCAATAACGGTATTTCGTAACAGAATCCGTTAGGCGTGGTCGTTATAAGGTTTAACAATATAGCTTATCTAATTTGAAATTAGATGAAGTCAAAAATATTTTTCCTAATTAAATGGATATCGTGCTATAACACAGAGTCAGTGGTACCATTATCGACATGTTGGTTTGTTTGGACCCGGATTACACGTGTTGAGCTGATTATGTAATAGAATGACTCTCGCAGCAAAAACGTTTCTTCAAAAATCGCTTAATTTCCTCACCACTTGCTGTAGCTTATACGGGCTCAGTCACACATGTTTTTGATGATATGATTTGCATGCATATCTATGACCAAAAAAGTATACGTTAGACGTGCATTTAGGCTCTTTACCTTGATGTGTGACTTAACTCTAAGGTCCGTATGCACAAAAGAGGTTTAAGAGTTAGACCAGGTTTAAAGTTAGACCTGGTTTAAGTCAAGTTTTGTATCACAGCTAAATATATTTTCCCAATCCAATATTGTCCTATTTTGTGTTGTCTGTAAAAGTTTTGGTTGAATCTTCCATTTTTTTAAAGCTTTTGCATGTCACAAATGCTTCAAAATGTTCTTTTATGGCAGTAGTAATTTTGACTCAGACCCGGTCTAACTTTAAACTTGGTCTAAGTCTTAAACCTCTTTTGTGCATACGGACTTAAAAGGTCAAACCGATGGAATATTAAACTCTTAATGCCACAGACTATCACTATCCACTTGTTTTATTCAATGATTTCTCATCAGGTGAAATATGAAACTATAATTCTGTTGAGATTTTTTCATTTCACGTTGACGAATTTATCTGTCAGTCATATGAAACCTGTTCCATACATAATGGTTTTTTCACATATTTACTTTAGGTCATCTCTGTTAGTTTGTATACTTTGAAGTATATAAACGTTGCTTTAAGAAAGGGAGAATGACCGATGAGAGGTTCATTGCCTTATCCAAAGTGGAGAGATATTTTCATATCTGATGTTGAAAGGCTAACTACCTGAATACAGGTATGTTTCCATGAAATGTGTTAAAATGGGTCAATATCCCATCAACATGTGCACCATTAAAATACCATTATATATTAATAAATATTCACATACAAGACTTTTTTGTGCCGGAAAATTGCATGCTCTAAACTAATGTTTAGTATTTGAATTCATGCTTTGAACCAAAAAATTTACAGCTATAAAGTTTATTTCAGTGTCATCAAGTCCGGTTATTAATTACGTTGGACTAACAAATGTCTTTTGACATAAGATTTCTGATTTTGACCTAAAATATCATTAATAATCAGCAACTATTTTAACATTCATCAAAGCAATAAGTTGTCGAATCAATTTGAATCTGAAAAAGTAAATGGATTTTCTTGTCGTCCAGATTCAATATGAAAGGAACTAAAGTTTAAAGGTCTCAACTAACATACGTCCAGTACACGAAATATACGAAGATTATCGGTCTCACAAAGTGCAATGTAGTATATACAGCAATAAAATATTGGAGATGCAGTTAAGGCAGTTATAGAATAGGTAATCAGTATTCTTCAATCTTCATTTTAAAAAAGGTAACAGACTCGCGGGGGAGAAGGTATGACAATCACCACAACGCAAATATATCAAAACGTGGAATCTAGCTTCTAAATGTAGCTATAAAAATGAGCTGAAATACTATCCATGTTGTAAAATTGATTGTAAAAGTATTGACATATTACTGCGCCAGTCATGTTGGCTCTGCCATCAAATGAATACGGTGATAACTTCATAATACTGTGAGAATGAAAGACCTTCTTGTTACATGTGTCAATTTCACGTGCTTAGATATTTTTGAATAAGTAAATGGTTAATGTTTTAATAATCTATATCCTCATTACCAAAAATATACTTTATTAATCTTTCACTACATTCAAAATGTTACTATCTGAGGCATTTGCTGTGTGAACACTGTGGCAATATTTCATTGAACACAGATATTCTAATAATGCAAACGGCTCATATGCAAAGCACGTTTTACAGATAAAATTTGCATTAACCTATACATTGCAGACTATCTAGATCAAGTACAAAAATAACCTAGTAGCAATACAGAGATGAACTTTGACATAATAGTATTTTTATTGACAATCACCAAACATATAGGTATAGTCAAATGTACAATTACAATATGGTAAAATTACACAAAGATATATATAAAATAATACAAAAATACAAAGGCAAAATATTTACAAAGAAAACAGTGTTGGGATCATGTAGATCGTATATTAAAGGCAGATTTAACAAAATTAATAACTGGCTGTATTGTATCATATTCATTGACGCTCATTATTAACAAGAATATATCATGGTCGTGCAAATTATCAATGTTAAAAGTTTCACCAATATCAGAAAATAACTTGACACGAAGATTTTGGTAATGTGTACACTTCATTATAAAATGAAACTCATCCTCAACTTCGTTTAGATTACACAATTTACAGATTCTATCTTCTAAATTGAGCGATAGATGGCGACCTTTTTCAACCATTAACGAATGAGCACTAATTCTTAGTCTACTAAACGCAGCTCTTGATGAGCGATCAGACATAATTACATATTTTTCCATATCGAATGATTTTTTGAACAGACAGTATGTTCTCAACTTGGTTTGAAAGTTTCTGATTTGATTAATCCATTGATTATTGTACACTCGTTGGAGAGGAGTTAAGATGAGATCATTAAAATGAGCAGCTTTGATTATATTGGGTTGAATCCAAATGTCTGGTCTGTTGATTAACTCAAATATCTTACATATACCTGAAGACCAAGAAAAACATCTAGAATTAATAATAGTTCTGTTGTCAACAAGAGCTTGAATTACAAGAGAATTATCACCTTTGTAACACCTATCATTTAACTTCCACCAGTATTTGATAGCTAGACTTAGCATAAATAACAATAAAGGGTAACTTCCCAGTTCTCCTCTAACAGCGTTGTTTGTTGACTTTTTATTAACGCTAAGAATAATTTTACAAAGTTTGATATGAATAGATTCGCCAGGTAATTTATCACAAATTGAGATTATATTGGAATCATTAAGATTGGACAATAAGTACGGCGCCCAAACTTCACAACCATAGTTAAGAATAGGCTGGATTAACGTATTGAATAACTTAAAGCTACATTTACTAGAATCACTAAAGAGGTTGTCTCTTATTTTAGAATAGGCCTTTAATGATTTGTCTTTGAGCCTTAGCATAGCCTTTGAAAAAGATCCTGATGGAACAAAAATAATACCTAAATAACAATACTCATTTACAACCTTGATTTCATTATTATCGTACAAAAAACGATATTTATCAATGAAGTGACCACTTTTGTTAAAGATCATTACATTGGATTTGTCAATATTTACAATTAATTTCCATTTCAAACAATAATTGTGTAACTTATCAAGTGCACATTGGAGACCAGAAGCGCTCTCAGAAAGAATAATTAAATCATCAGCATACATAAGACAGCTAAGGGGATTGTTATTCAGATTAACCGGATCACATTCGGAATCGAAAATGTCAGGGAGATCGCTGAGAAAGATGTTAAATAGTATAGGACTTAAATTACATCCTTGTTTTACACCTACTGACGTGTTGAAAGAGTCAGTTAATTGATTTTGACATTTGATTGCAAAAGAAACAGATGAATACATACTATGAATTATATTGAGAAATTTTCCACCAATACCAATTTGCGCCAATTTATATAAAAGCGCGTTGCGCCATACAGTATCAAATGCCTTTGAAAAGTCTATGAAACATATATACAGGTTTGATTTTCTAGCACGATTGATATATTTATCAATTAGTGTTTTAAGAACGAGAATGTGATCACTAGTACGTGCACCTTTCTTAAAACCAATTTGGTTTGGCGGTATTATATCATTATCAGTGGTGAACGAATCAAGGCGATTATATAGAACTAAACAAAACAATTTACTAAGATTGCTTGATACGGCAATACCTCTGTAGTTTGTTGGAAGACTCTTATCACCCTTTTTATGGAGAACGGTTAAAGTGCTTAGTCTCCATGCTGATGGAAAATTGCCCTGTTTTAAAATTACAGTAAAAAGAGCTGCTAGACTTGGGGCAAACACCGAAATACCTTCTTTTAACATTTCATTCCTGATCCCATCAACCCCTGGTGCTTTCCCTTTCTTGAGTTTAAGAGCAGCTTTAATGACTTCAGAGGATGTTATATCATAATCCAAAGACTTAATGTCATTTTCATTTATAATACAAGACAGGCAGCAAATCTCAAGGTACTATAAGCGACATACATGTGCCCGTGTAAAACAATGTTCTGTACAGAATGGAGTATACATTTATTTACAACAGAAAATTGGAGATCATACAACATATAAAAACTAAACGTGTGAAAAAATGCCCACCATATTTTTTGTTTCTTTTTTGGACCTAGTAGATCGAAGCGTCCATCACAACATCATGGCATGTGACTGCCGCAGCAAATTCGCTGTCGAATCCGATTCTTTTCCCCGGCAACCGTTCCATACTATTCACTTAGCTCATGGGATTCAGTTTCATTCCCCCGCGCTTACTGCAGCCGTGTTGACAATAATCCAAGATCAGGTCGTCTCTTAGAGCGATATTACTTGACCAGCCAAGCGTAACCTTGGGTTAAGACTATACAACCACATGATACAACCACAGAGTAACAGAGATGACACTGAGCTAAAAACCTGGCCCTAATTAGCGTAACGTGTAACGTAATATGTGTACAAAAACGAGGTCACAAAATGAAGAATGCTGCACACCTTGTACCCGATTATGCGTAACACACAACAAGGACGATTTCAGGATTTATCGATATTTGAGAAGCATTCTTCATTTTGTGACCTCGTTTTTGTTCACATATTACGTTACACGTTACGCTAATTGGAGCCACTGATCACGTGATCAGCGAAGAAACGTTAACCAGCGACTATTGAGAAATAGTAATTAAATGAGCTTTGAAGTACATGGGAATAAAGTGTCAAGGGCCTGATACAACCCATTTTGAGCTGTGTGTGGTGTGTGAACGGTTGCTTGGATAACCCTGACTATTGCTTAATCACTTCGACAACGAAATACCTAGGAATCAAGCAATCAGGAAAAGGTAGGAAATCAAAATCGATAATGCATCATGCACCCCGGACATGTTCTGGGCTGCGTCAATTGCATTGAACATGCTATGCTACTTATGGTCGTTACAATTTTTGATCAGATAAAATGTTTGATTTTTTTTTTGACGTTTGATTGCATAGCAAAAATTCGTAGAATGATATGAATTTGATTTATGTAACAGATAATGTGACCGAGGCCATGTACCGAATGCCGTATGATCTTGTCAAAGTCACTGCAAAATGAATGCGCATTTATTAACCTATAATGTCAAATTTATGGATTGCTGCATAAAGTTGTACAATCTGTAATTCAAATACTAGTAATGAGAATTGAATCATTACTAACGGTAGAAAAATAATTCCTGAATCTAATTTTTAAAACCATAACATCATTCGAGTTAGCGTTTAAAATTTCATATATTAAGCACTTTTGAAATATACCGATTGTTTTGGATTTAATATTTGCAATTTGCATAACCAAAATATACAAAACGCCAACTGGAGAATATAATATCGCAAGAGCTACATTTAAATATTGTCTTTATTAAGGTCAGTTTGCTTTTTAACTTTAGTTACCACATTTTATGCACTACATGTTAGTGGCATAATCTTTGGCACGCTGGATTTGTAAAGAGACACATCTCTTGCACATTGTTAATTTGCAACATGAAGCAGCCATCCGGTGTCAGGTGCTTAGAGCTTGCAGATATTTTTAGGTTAACACTAAACACGATCTTAAACATAACAGAAGTAATTGGAAAAACCAAAAAGGTTATCAAGTTCGATAAGGCATACGTCATTTCTAGATTCATTGCTTTAGTATCAGTGGCAGCGGAAGGTTTCAATTTTAGAGGGAACGGCTAATTTTTGTTTAATCATTTTGTTCTTCTCTTTTGAGCAAAACTGGTTGGAGGAAAAATTAAGACAATTTTGTAATGCACGCGTAGCAATTCGGCCAATTTTATAGAAATCTTGAAATTTGCGCAAAACTTGGTACATTGTGACTGAAAATTCGCGCGAAGCGCGTATTTTTTTCGGTTTTCATATATAAATTATCATAAACAAAGAGGAAATTCAATATTCTTTCCTTTCTTACTTCTTTATTTTTTTGAGGACCGTCCCCTCCACCTGAAATTTGGGAGGGAACATATCCCCCGGCCCCAGCTTCCGCCGCCTATGTCTACATCCATTGTTAAAATTATTGAATTACTCTAGACCGAAGTCTGTTTGCATATTGGTTAAAAGATTAAAAGACAAATTAGTTTCATTTCAGAAATTACAATTATATCAATTGAAATGAGAATATTCAAAAGATAAAGTACCAAGATATTTTCTAATGAGAATGAAAATTGATGTTCAAATATTGACAGTGACAGTGACAGTAACTCTACAAACCTTAAAATATGCTTTCCCCCGTTTCACATATGCAAGGTTAACAAAAATGTAAACAGACATTGATTAGTTAATTGATTCTTGTAAGGATTGATTTAAATCTACAATCTCGCCCCATAGGTTACAAAATCACCTTAAATAATAAAAATCATATTAACAATAATGTATTCGTAATATAATAAATAATTAAAAATGAAATGTTATTCTATAATCTAATATATGACAAAGAATAAATAAAGTTTACTTTGTGTAATTTTTTTATGCATTTTCTGTCCTACGACTATAAAACACTTGAACATCTGGAATATAAGAAAAAGTTTAATCATTCAAGCAATTTTTGGATTCACACCCTCTAAAATTCTAGACCGAATTATCAAATTTCCAAGCTAAAATATAAATAAATACTACAGTACTACATATCAGCTTCAAACATATTATGAAGGTTGTAAAATGAAAATGATAATTGAAATAAATGGTTTTTAAGCAATTTATAAATATTTAGCTCTTATGTCTTTGAGCCAGGATAACCAGAATTATAACAGTTTCCGGTCAGTTAGAATACAATAATTTATTATGCATTCTTTTCGTATTAAATTGAAGCGTTTGCCTTATATTCAGTGACATTACAATTTATGTTTTCTTTAGATATTTCCTCATTGTAATTATAATTTCTTATTGTAAAAAATGTAAACTCAAATATGAAATTTGTATTAAGTATGATACAATCAAAACATTAAGATTACAAGTCTATTTTGTGTTGTGAGTCGGTAGATACTGTAATCAGCCAATTTCAGCTATAAATAAAACAAATCAAGTTTTTGATATGATGTGCTTAAACAAGCCTAAGAGAAAAATTATATTTCAGATTGCAACTTAATACCTTATATTTCTGTAATTTTACGCTCACTAAACTTGTGAATTATTGATAAGACAGACTCTCGACGAGACGTTTTTTCTCCTGATACTGCATTTAACGTCATAGACTATATCATGCATGATCCGTTCACGTGCAAGGGCTGTTATCATTCACAGACTAGTACAGGAAAAAGACACTGAATATTTCATTTTCAACTTGTATATATTGGCTTTCTTATTTGTTTAATACCTTTTTACATGTTACATGTAATTTGCTAATATATGTACACATTATGGCCCGTATTCCAGAAAGGTGTTTAGCTAAATCAAGGTTTTATATCTCGTCAACAGCACGACTCATTGAACTCTTCAGCTTGAAAGCTGCAATGATGCATATAATTCCTGGACAGTTGATGCTCAATTAAACAATGGTTTAGCTAAACATCTTTCTGGAATACTGGCCTATATATTTAATAAGTCTGCAGGATGAATTTGATGAATTAAAATTTGAACATTACAAATTACAAAGATTATTTCAATTTTGCCTATCAAAATTCCTGTTCAATACATCACGTAATTGTATTATGATACCGAAAGCTTTTGATATTACTTTTCGAATATTATTTTCATCAGGGGCTTAATGGACCTCGAGCTTTTATCTCAAAAGGTACACCATGTCAGAGAATAGGGACAAACAAGAGTTGTAAATGTGTAAACAAATAGCTAAGTTCCCTCCCTCACTAAAAAGCAAGTCCCTTCTCCTTAAAGGTTACATGAAAAGAAATATAAGTAGCTTTATATACAATCGTTATAACAAAACAAAGTGGAAAACACCAATGTTAAATTTTAATGAAGCACAAATAGTCAACGATACTCAAAACAACTTTCAAATATAGCGCTTTTTTATGACCTCGAAAAACAATCAATCTGAACTACCCTACTATGATGCTTACATACTTCGATAGCTTTGTCTCGACGTCGCGTCATGCTTTGTTTCATCTGGTGTTTTGATATTGTACATTGAACAGAAAGTACAAAGCGACAACTAGTATGAATGCAAGGTCGGATGACGTCGGTAAGGGTTCAGAGATTTTCGAGATCCACGGATATTAAACAATACATATAATAGTTTACTGGGTGTATATTCCAGGGTCTTATGAAACTCTTCGTACACTAACAAGCGTAATCTCACTCAGCCAGTTCAAAGAGATTGTTTTTGAGGTCGTCAAATATATTTGAAAGCTTTTATGAGCATCGTGCATAATTGGAATTTTATGTTGTTGTTTTTCACTCAGTTTTGTTATAACAAATGTATAAAACCTACTTGATAGTCTCTTTTCATGTAACCTTTAAGGTGAAAACATACTATTTTGAGCTATCAAACATTTGGTGCAACAAGTCTTTGTTATTACATTAATTCCAATGCATTTTCTAATCAATAACGGATAATTGGTGTTGAAAATCACCAAGCAAAGAACATTTGGTAGAGTATTGATTTTTCATCACCAAGCATGCGTTACTAATAGTAAATACATTGTAACTATATATCATATTATAAGATGACAAAGACATGATGCACCAAATGTTTGGTAGCCCATAAGAAGTATGTTTTGACCTTTACTCCCTTTATTTTGACCAATCAATGACTTATAGTGCATCATTATATCAGCGTTCAGTTGGTAAGGTCAATGCATTGTCTAGCGACTGTTCAGTTCCAAACCAAAAGAGTAAATCATCTTCCTACGATATTATATTTAGAAACTTAGTGTTATTTTGCCCTTTTCTATTTAACCACTATGTAACGATTGCGTTATTATATTACATGTTAAAGTTTTTTTCTTGTATTGCAACATGTTGATTTTCTTTCAAAACACGTGACATGATAGAACATGTTTGGGGTACACAAAGATGGTAGTACGTTGTCAATAAGTTTATAGATTTGTGGGTTTTAAGGTGCGGTTTGCGAACCTGTTTTGCTACATTACAGTGACTATTTCTCAAAATTAAGTACATAGATACGTCAAAGGAATCAAGTTACATTCTTTCTATTTTCAGAATTAAAATTACCGTACTATATTTCAAACAATGGAAACAAAGACAGACCTTATTAACTTATAAGAAGACTAAATTGACATGCATTATGTTGCATCATTACATCCCAATCAATCTTTCTGAAGTAATTTCAATCACAGGCAATGAAGCAGCTACTTGATCACATTCCTTTGGGAATAGGGTCTTGTTGAAATCATAAAAATAATGTCAGTTGTTCAGTTGTATGTGTATTGCATATGCAATCTTTCTAAGTATTGGTTAATATGGATAGCGCATTTCTATCTATATATTTGACATAAATTTACTAACACCTTAACACTTAACTGCTTAAGTGGGGTGTGGGTTCCATGGTTCCCCCCCCTTATAAAATCCACTTTCCCGCCCGAAAGAGTTAATAATCTTTACACCATATATGGGTATATATACTTATCAGAACCATATTTCAGGGAAAAAATACAAAATATACATGCCATTTCAAAATGGCGGCCAAATAACCGATTTTCGTTTCGCGACATCTAGATGTTGGCCAAAATTTGCAAAACTCACTTCCCGAAGGAATTTTCCAATGAAATTTGGCTCAAATTAGGAGATCACAAATACATTAACATTGTTGAAATACAATTTTGAAAATTTTACTCCGATGCGGTTTTATGAGCAAATTTATTTTTTTCGCCCCCAAAATGCTAATTTATGTTGCGGTCGACCTGATTTTTTTTTTTCGAAGCGCAACTTCTATTTAGGCAATTACAAAAATTAACAGCCCGAAAATTGCGGCGTTAAAATGCGAGAACCGAAAAAACAAATGTTTGGTACCAGGGTTCCCCCCCCCCCCTTTCCTTATGCAGTTAAATTTAAAATTTAGATAGATTATGCTCTTTATGCAATTATTACCTATATTATCCATTCTCTTACAAAGGAAAATCTAAAGCAACTGTTGTTTCAAATGAGTCTGGCACATGAAAATTTACAGCCTAGGGCAGCTAAAATGGGTGTCCATTTTAAGTAAGTTCACGTACAACGCTTTCCTTGAGATCACTGATTACTGATTGACGGTGTTGCGCTCTTACCTGTGTCCAGCTCGTGACTGCGTTCAGTAATCATGTTCGTGTAAAAATATTTGAAACAATAATAGTTAACCGTCGTCTTCCCAGGATTGGGTTGTTTATTCCCAGAGCATAAAAAAGTTAATAAACTCACCAAAAGCATTTATGTCTCTTTTACATCCTTTGCGATAATTGTGATGAAAATAAGGTTGGGTACAACGTAAAGTACGGAAAGGAACTTTTTCAATTTTATTTGAAAATAAGGGCAATTTGGATCAAGTAAATAAGCGAACAAAGTGATTTTTTGATTTATCACTATTAAAAAACCAGAGCATTAACATTTTTCTTCAAATTTTCAAATTTCAAATAGCAGTAGTCAAGTAATTTAAAAGTAACCGATATTCTAGGCTCTGTTCCCTTAGGTTGATTTCTAAATGGCGCTCAAGTTGATTCAACAAGACTTTATGCAACAAGGTTGTTTACAATACTAAAATCCTCATATCAGTTACTTTGATACAATCTTTTCTTTTGATAAATTATGCAATTGACGTATGTAGTTAGATTTGATTTGCAAATACCGACTTTTTATATTATGTAATCGATATAACACTAATTCCTGAGGCAGCTTCACATGATCCCTAGCATTGCTAGTTTTGTGACCTGATTGACATACTTTTTCGTATTTTATATATGTTTTTGCATAGGTTAGAAGTATTTATATACTGGGTAAAAAACCATTACTAGATTCAATATGCGCTTTGCTTTTAAATAAGGACGCATAAGAGAAAAGACGACTAAGACTTTGGGTCATTGTCCTTCACGGAACATGATCAAAAGAAAGAGAAAGTGAAAAATCGGATATCGAAGTACTTAATGCATTCTTGTTGCCTCCAACATCCGGTTAAAAGTGAAGTGTTGTCATCATAAAGAGATGAATTTCCATCATGTTTAAACTATTAACAACGACGATATACACGTATAAGTGTTAGTATAATATCATATTAATCTGAGACAAGCGATATATTATCGTAATTTATCACAGCAGTAACTCGAATATGTCAAATTGCAACTTCTTTTTCACCACAGGAAGATTGATGCAGAATTGCTTAATTTAATAATTATAGACTAACTAAATCATTACACATTCTACCATACCATAATTATAATGAATACCTGAGACCAAGGTCAGCTACCAATAAAAGTTGATTAACAACGGCATAGATGTAGTTGTAGCCATAAGTTATGAAGTGTTGACAGGATAAACCACATATTGCACATTATGTTTATATCGCGATTCATCAGAGTCATAATTCATCAATTATTAATTTGGCAAACTCATTTCTAAATAACATTGAAATTTGGTCAAAGTTAAAGGAAGAGATTTAACACTATTTTTGCGTTATATGAGGCCATGTCATTTTAGTTCAGTGCTAGCATGATGTGTTGTATTTGTCCAAGAATATTGCCCTCCACTGTATAGTATTTAATGCAAATAATTTGATGTGAGATGTTGGATACGAAAGAATTAATTACTGCTCTAGCAGAACATACTCTTTTATCACATAACGGTATTTCGTAACAGAATCCGTTAGGCGTGGTCGTTCCTAGGTTGAACAATATAGCTTATCTAATTTGGAATTAAATGAAGTCAAAAATATTTTCACTAATTAAATGAAAAATATTTTCCCTAATTAAATGAAAAATATTTTCCCCAATTAAATGAAAAATATTTTCCCTAATTAAATGGATATCGTGCTATAACACAGAGTCAGTGGTGCCATTATCGACATGATGGTATGTTTGGACCCGGATTAAACTTGTTGAGCTGATTATGTAATAGAATGACTCCCGCAGCGAATACTTTTCTTCAAAAATCGCTTAATTTCCACATCTCTTGCTGTAGCTTATACGGGCTCAGTCACACATGTGTTTTTGATAATATGATTTGCATGCATATCTATGACCAAAAAAGTGTACGTTAGACGTGCATTTAGGCTCTTTACCTTGATGTGTGACTAACCTCTAAAGGTCAAAACCGATTTCAATATGGAATATGAAAACTCTTAATGCCAAAGACTATCCACTTGTTTTATTCAATGATTTCTCATCAGGTGAAATATGAAACTATAATTCTGTTGAGATTTTTTTTTCATTTCACGTTGACGAATTTATCTGTCAGTCATATGAAACCTTTTCCATACACAATGGTTTTTCACATATTTACTTTAGGTCATCTCTGTTATTTTGTATACTTTAAAGTATATAAACCGTTGCTTTAAGAAAGGGAGAATGACCGAAGAGAGGTTCATTGCCTTATCCAAAGTGGAGAGATATTTTCATATCTGATGTTGAAAGGCTAACTACCTGAATACAGGTATGTTTCCATGAAATGTGTTAAATGGGTCAATATCCGGTATCCAGTCCTAAGAATTCATGCATTGAACCAAAAATTTTATAGCATTGAACCAACATTTTTATAGCTATAAAGTTTATTTCAGTGTCATCAAGTCAGGTTATTAATTACGTTGGACTAACAAATGTCTTTTGACATACGATTTCTGATTTTGACATAAAATATCATTAATATTCAGCAACTATTTTAACATTAATCAAAGCAATAAGTTGTCGAATCAATTTGAATCTGAAAACGTAAGTGGAATTTTCTTGTCGTCCAGATTTAATATGAGAGGAACTAAAGTTTAAAGGTCTATGCTAACATAAGTCCAGTGCACGAAATACACGAAGATTATCGGTCTCACAAACTGCAATGTAGTATATACGACAATAAAATATTGGAGATGTAGTTAAGGCAGTTATAGAATAGGTAATCAGTATTCTTCAATCTTCATTTTTAGAAGGTAACAGACTCGCGGGGGAGAAGGTATGACAATCACCACAATAAAGTATATGTTTGGTAATGTAAATATATCAAAACGTGGAATCTAGCTTCTAAATGTAGCTATAAAACTGAGCTGAAATACTGTCATTATTGTAAAATTGATTGTAAAAGCATTGGCATATTAATGCACCAGTCATATGGGCTCTAAAGTGGTATAATAAAATGAATACGGTAATAACATCACGATTCTGTGCAAATGAAATACCTTCTTGTTACATGTGTCAATTTCACGTGCTTAGGTATTTTTGAATAAGTAAATTGTTAATGTTTTAATAATCTATATCCTCATTACCAAACATATACTTTATTCATCTTTCACTATATGCAAAAATGTTACTATCCGAGGCATTCGCTGTGTAAACACTGTGGCAATATTTCATTGAACACAGATATCCAAAATAATGCAAACGGCTCATATGCAAAGCACGTTTTACAAATAAAATTTGCATTAACCTATACATTGTAGACTATCTAGATCAAGTACAAAAATAACCTAGTAGCAATATAAGACAGGCAGCAAATCTCAAGGTACTATAAGCGACATACATGTACCCGTGTAAAACAATGTTTACCAAATGAATGGAGTATACAGTTATTACAACCGCAAATTGGACATCATACAACATACAAAAACTAGACCTGTGAAAAAACGCCCACCATGTTTTTCTTTTTTGGATTTAGTAGATCAAAGCGTCCATCACAAAATTTGACATGTGACTGCCGCAGCAAATTCGCTGTCAAATCCGATTCATTTCCCCGGCAACCAGTCCATACTATTCAATTGGCTCATGTGATTCAATTTAATTCCCCTCGCTAACTGCAGTCGTGTTGACAATAATCCAAGGTCAGGTCGTCTCATATAGCGATATAACTTGACCAGCAACCTTGGGTAAAGACTTTACAACCCACTTTAAACCGGTGTTTCCGTAACCTGACCACTTGTTTTGACCACTTATTCTGACCACTTAATCTGACTACTTGTTTGTACGTCCAAATATACGCCAAATATAGTTTGACGTATAAAATTTCAATTTACATTGTGTTTACGTTAGTAACATTAAAACATATACAATGGATTGAGAGTTCAGCTTTAAGACATATAATCAAATTTTTAAAAAAGCTTAAAAGCTTTTATTTACTAATTTACATTTGAAGATGAAATTTTTAAGCTTTTATTTACTAATTTACATTTGAAGATGAAACTCGGGGTTTCAAAAATATGCATACAAATAAGCTAAAATCTGTATTTGTCTTCATACTATTCAACATCGTTTAATTTATTTCTGAAGACAATAAATAAAGCAACAAAATGTGACGACTTGAAAATTTCATTGGACGACTCATATAAAAATATTATATCATTCATACACAATGATATATAGAAATATCATACGTCAAATTATACGCCGGCGTATATATTTTGACTTTATTGTTGTACACCCCTGGATTATGTGATTAAGACTTTCAAGAAGGTATTTCTATACACTGTGTATTTTGAAATTTTATACGTCAAACTATACACTGACGTATAAAAAGTGGTAAGAATAAGTGGTGAACTCTCAACCCATTGTATATATGTTTTAATGTTTCTAATGTAATACACTGTAAATTGAAATTCTATACGCCAAACTATATTTGACGTATATTTGGACGTACAAACAAGTAGTCAGATTAAGTGGTCAGAATAAGTGGTCAAAACAAGTGGTCAGGTTACGGAAACACCGACTTTAAACGGTTGCTTGGATAACCCTGACTATTGTTTAATCACTTCGACAACGAAATACCTAGCAATAAAGCAATCAATACAGGGTAGGAAATCAAAATCGATAATGCATCATGCACCCCGGACACGTTCTAGGCTGCGTCAATTGCGTTGAACATGCAATGCTGCTTATGGTCGATACAATTTTTAATCAGATAAAATGTTTGAATATTTGACGTTTGATTGCATAGCAAAAATACGTAGAATGATATGAATTAGATTTATGTAACAGATAATGTGACCGAGGCCATGTACCAAAGCCGCGTGGTATTGTCCAAGTCACTGCAAAATGAATGCGCATTTATTAACCTATAATGTCCAATTTATGGATTGCTGCATAAAGTTGTAAAATCTGAAATTCAAATACTAGTAATGAGAATTGAATCATTACTAACGGTAGAAAAATAATTCCTGAATCTCATTTTAATACCATATCATCATTCGAGTTAGCGTTTAAAATATATATTAAGTTATGAAGCACTTTTGAAATATACCGATTGTTTTGGATTGGATATTTGCAATTTGCATGACGTAACCAAAATATACAAAACGCCAACTGGAGAATATAATATCACAAGACAGAGGAGGGTGGTCGTGGCTACTGTTACTGGTTGCCGGACGGTATTCGGTATCGTAACCGATTCCCCGGTGACGTCATGTCCTATACCGCCTCTGGCGTGAAGCCGTTGGGATTCGTGGAAAAATACTACTTCCGGGATGATCACTAAAATTATTTTCGTAAACGGTAAAAAAAATGATAACATATATAAAAAGTGGGGTTCACGCGTGAACCCCAGCGAATTTAGAATGACATAATTATGTTGTTTACTATAACAACACTTTTGTATTTTGTTGAGGAAAGGTAAAAATATGATCTTTGGAATTTTTTTCTTCAATACGTGAGTCACGTGACCCAATAGAAATACACGTAAATCGTACCCTAAATTTGCGTTTTAGAAAAACCTCGACCCTAAATCTAGTAGATGCTATTTATCGTGTCCGCCACCGCCTGTCACAAGAGTTACATTATTATATTTCTAATTTTATTCAATTTGATAAACGATAAATGAATGTTATATTTTATGTTGGTTTAAACCTGGCGCATACGTGGAAAATAGTGTTTCGTGGTATAATCTTTTTTAAAGCTTCTTCTTTAAATATTATCTTTATTAAGGTCAATTTGCTTTTTAACTTTAGTTACCACATTTCCCGCACTACATGTTTGTGGCATAATCTTTGGCACACTAGATTTGTAAAGAGACACATCTCTTGCACATTGTTAATTTGCAACATGAAGCAGTCATCCGGTGTCAGGTGCTTAGAGCTTGCAGATATTTTTAGGTTAACACTAAACACGATCTTAAACATAACAGAAGTAATTGAAAAACCAAAAAGGTTATCAAGTGCGATAAGGCATACGTCAATTCTAGATTCAGTGCTCTAGTATCAGTGGCGGCGGAAGGTTAAAATTTTAGAAGGAACGGCTAATTTTTATTTAATCATTTTTTATTCTCCTCTTTTTTTGAGCAAAACTGGTCGGAAAAAAAATTGTGACATTTTGCAATGCGTGCGTAGTAGTGCGCGAAAAAACTTTCAAATCGGCTAATTTTATAGAAACCTTAAAATTTGCGCAAAACTTGGTACACTTTGACTGAAAATTTGCACGAAGCGCATAATTTTTTTTCGGTTTTTACATTTAAATTATCAAAAACAAAGGGGAAATTCAATATTCTTTCCTTTCCTTTCTTACTTCTTAATTTTTTTGAGGGGGATCGTCCCCTCCACCTGAAATTTAGGAGGGAACATATCCCCCGGCCCCAGCATCCACCGCCTATGTCTAGTATCCATTGGTAAAATTAATGAATTACTTTTGACCGAAGTCTGTTTGCATATTAGTTTTAAGATTAAAAGACAATTTAGTTTAATTTCAGGAACTACAATTATATCAATTGAAATGAGAATATTCAAAAAATAAAGTATCAAGATATTTTCTAATGATAATGAAAAATGATGTTCAAATATTGACAGTGACAGTGACAGTAAATCTACAAAACTGAAAATATGCTTTCTCCTTGTCACATATGCATGGTTAACAAAAATGTTAACAAACATTGATTACTTAATTGATTCTTGTTAGGATTGATTTAAGGTCTTTTCTGGCATTCACCAATTTTAATAACATAACTGAAAGAAATACGTCAATCATAAGTAAAGAGTTAAACATTTATGTCAATTATATCAGCGTCTTAAAGCTTTTTTTGAAAAACAATTTAAATTTTAGACAATGTTACTGAATATGAAACCAAAAATATATTCTGTTGGGCTTCTTTTCTGAATGAGCAGCTAAAAACTAAGTTTCATGGTTTGTAATATAATTAAAATATGTTTTCTCAAAACTCTCTTGGTCCATTTTTAAAGTTACTTAATTTTTGTTTGTGGAGATCATTACTTAACAAGCTACTAACCTATCAAACTACTTATTACAACAGCCAAAAGAAACTTTTAAAAAACACTCTTGAAGTTTGTTTTACATATATTATGTACGTGTATTCATCAGGTGATTTCCATTTTATATTTTCCGGTTTGACATTTATTACGGTATTAGTGAAATAAAATGAGGTTCCTTTAAATATTAAATGGCAGTCAAAGTTTGAAATTTGCATAGATTGCATAGTTTAGTAGATGCTATTTATCGTGTCCGCCACCGCCTGTCACAAGAGTTACATTATTATATTTCTAATTTTATTCAATTTGATAAACGATAAATGAATGTTATATTTTATGTTGGTTTAAACCTGGCGCATACGTGGAAAATAGTGTTTCGTGGTATAATCTTTTTTAAAGCTTCTTCTTTAAATATTATCTTTATTAAGGTCAATTTGCTTTTTAACTTTAGTTACCACATTTCCCGCACTACATGTTTGTGGCATAATCTTTGGCACACTAGATTTGTAAAGAGACACATCTCTTGCACATTGTTAATTTGCAACATGAAGCAGTCATCCGGTGTCAGGTGCTTAGAGCTTGCAGATATTTTTAGGTTAACACTAAACACGATCTTAAACATAACAGAAGTAATTGGAAAAACCAAAAAG
>JXSR01S005557.1:381837-398007 GCA_000969725.1 Ophiothrix spiculata | reverse complement strand
TTAATCCTGTGGAAAATTAGGGCTGAAAACCCATTTTTACATAATCATGACCAAATATGGTATGAGAAAAAGGTCATGTGACCTCTGACGTCATAACCCACCACTGGTGCAACACCAGACTTATGTTTCCAGATGCCCCATGACATGCCTAACTCAAAAAAATCAATATGACACTTGGTCAAAAATGTCAAATAAATTGCCACTATCTCTCGGTCTATCTAATGCATACACACATTAAAGTAATGAGGAAATGTGTTTTTTAATGTCGTTCATCTCAGATATCATTGAATATCTATTCAATATTTCCAAAGCCATTTTGAATGAATGAAATCATCAAGTACCATATTCAATGTATACATTAATTATATCATTTACATTGTTATACTCAGTATTATGCTATTCTATCACAAGAAATAGAGAATACAAATAATTCGGATGTTGTAGGAACCTTTGCAGGAAAGCAATAACTCCATTAGCAGTAGTTCTTTCTCTTTCTCTGCAGGGTACATATCTATTGAATTATAGGATATGTGATCCAGTTTTCGTTTGCAATTGTAAGCAATAAAAACTTTCCTTTTAGACAGCAAAAGTTATATTTTGACAGATACTTTTCATCAATGCTATTCAGGCACGGACTTACTGGGTTTGTAGTTTAGTAAACGTTCATCATAAATAAGACCAATTCGCATGACTTCATTAGACATTTTAATAATTTGGTCACAAACCTTTAATAATCCATATAATCCAATAGTCCTTTTTTAAAAATACCGATGTATTTTGTCATCTGTTACGTTAAACGCCATTAGTTTTTATAATTGATGCTACTTAATTAAGCCGTGATAGCTTAAAATTAGTACGTTGAGGAGGCTAATTTGGTTATGGCTTACTGTTCATGACATGAGTCTTTCAGACATATATCATCTTTTTTTGGTGTGACTTTAAAAAGAGTCAAATTATTTCAAATGGAGAAAAACGTACATGTCAAACTTTCTGATTCACGAAATACAATATTCATACTGGTCATTAAAATCTCAATATATCAATATCAAATCATCTCGACTATTGAATAGGGCAAAGTTGGTATTGCCTACTTGAAAATACTGATGTTATATTGATAATTTAACAATCTCGGCAAAATTCAATATTCAACAAACAATTTCCTAAAATATCTTGACGACACGTACTCTTCATAGACATGTGAAACACTTCAAATCTACTTATACTGTATTTTGCATGAGGAAGTCGTTTAAAGACCAACATCTTACGTCATTGAACGATATGTTGATTACATTTTCCCAAAGATGGAGCAATTTTGAAGTAAAGATGAACAAGATACAAATTGTTGACGTGTTTTATGGTTTTAGATATGAACTAATCACAAATTGTGACATATTACATACCAAAATGTATTACTTTTAAATCTAAGATCCTAACCAACATATTTTAAGTAGCTTAATAAATATCTCTAAACTACCAAATCGTTTGATTTTATTTTTCGAATTTTAAAAATGTATGAAAGTATTATATGGGCATTTTCACGGCAACGGAAGGACAATCACAGATTTTTTCTGTATTTCAAACACATACATTGCCAAAATTGAATTGGATAAAATAAATCTATATCCATATTAAGTTGAAAATTCCTCTGTCGCAAAATATGCATATATTAATGAGGTCGGTTACGGAAGGACAGCAAACCTTGAGTTCATTTTTGAAAATGTTTATGAAGACATGTTATTTCAAAGTAACTGAATGCATTGCTTGGTGTTTCTGCAATAGTTTGCCACATTCCACTTCAAAATATTCCCTACGGTTATGTTTTAACAATGCGAAATGCGAAGGGATCATGGTAACGGAAGGACGGTAACGGAAGGACAATTTGTCCGCCTTATTTTTGGGTGCACTGAACCGTAAAGCCTGGTCAGGATTAACAAAAAATACAACCTCATGTGTAAATTTGATCCTTATTTAAGCCATTTAGAACAATAACACCAAGTAAACAACCAAGAATGGGTTTAAAAAATTAAATAAAGATTACTACTTTTCATTATGAAAATCAGGAAATTTGACCAAAAATTAGGTTTTTAAAAGAAATTTCATAGACATTTTTGTTCAGTCTTTTCAAAATTAGGTTCACTTTAAAGAGCTTTAAAATAGCTTTCTTTTGATACCAAATATATGGTGGTAGCATTTTTCATTAAATAGTTACATCCTTTTTTCAATATTTTTCTCATGTCCACTTTTTCGTGAAAATGGCCATATACAAATTCAGACAATATGTTTCTAAGTCGGTCTTGGTGTACTTTAACAAAATTAAAATCAAAAAATGATTTTACATGTTTTGTCGTTCTATTTTTCTGCATATGGAAATGAAATTGTCAAAAAAAAAAAGGAAGAAAACAATGTATAGTATCCTTTTATACGATATGAGTGCGCTAAGTTCTCTGTCTTTTGATATCAGTCAAAATGTTGAAAATTATTTTATGCATTTGTAAACAACCTGATCAAACGCCGGTATTTAGAAATCGAATCCCAAAATTTTGAATAAGAGGCCGCTTTTGGAAAAATCGAGATTTTCCGATCCGGTATTTGCTGGTATGCATGAATGGGAGAAAACCAAACCTACACATTGATAGCAAAAAACAAGTTTACAGAGGACTCAGTTAAAACATAAGTTTTTTTGTAAATTTGGATAACACACTATTTTTTAGTAGATTAAATTCACCAATTCACTTTGCCATATTATTGTTTTCATTTATAGAACCAAAAGGTCAGTACGAAGTTCATAATTTTGAGTTCACAACGTTTCAGGTTCATTGTACGGAAAACTCCGAAATCAGATATTACCATGTACACATCCCTTTATCACTACTCATATATGGGTTAATGGTGATTAGCCGTAATAACTATTTTACTAAATGGACATATAAATTTCATACAAATGGTAAGGTTATATACATCTTAAATTCCGTGTCTCTCAAATGTCATTGAATATTCATTGATTTTTCTAAATACATTTTAAAGAGAAAATCAGTACACTAACCCCATTTTTCAAATAGCGCACAATATACACCTAAATTATATCCCTTACATTTGGGTCTACTATATCACAAGAAACAGGATCTTTCTCAAATATTATTATAATAAATACAGCTTTTTTTTTATCTCATTCATTTAATATACACCGATTTCATGATTATTGGCCATAAAGTAGTGGTGTTTCTGAATGGAATAAAAATGGGTCACCTTGGAAAAGTTATCATATCTGTCTTATTTTTACATCAAATTTGTTATTTTTTCAGCACAGATAAAATAGAGCATGTACATAATAAATTAGTAAACATTGTTACGGTTGAGTGAGCAGATTAATGACAATACTCAATAGAGCTTCATTCAAAGGGAACTTATAAAATTATGAAATTGGACTAGAAAATTTTACATCCAAATATTTGACAAAACATAACTTTTGTTGTACACTACCGATTGAAATAAAGCAAATGGTGTCTGAATCTTCAATTCATATGCTATAAAATGCTACCTCTAACTATCCGTTAAACCGAAGAAAATTATACTCAAAGATTGTAAGGTTTTTTCTGGGACACCCTGTATGACATTGAATTCAACAATGTGCTTCAGGGATAGTCTCACATGTTAACTTAAGCCTGTTTCTGTCATGAGACACTAGTCGTGTCGACGGAAATTTTAGTGTGTAAATTCGTTTTGTGTTTCTGAGCGACGTCACCGTTTGTTTACATCAGGTATCATCTTTTGATATTATTCCCCTTCTAGACCATGACAGTAGATCAAAACGAAAGTAATATTACAGTGCAGTGACTTGAGTCAAAGAAAGTGTCACGGAGAAAACTCGAACACAGCTTAGGGCTTTCCAAAAAGACATTGATCATGCTGATAGAAAGTAACTTATCTTTTCATATAAAAGTAAATATATATCGCGTGCACTTTCCAATTTTATCTAATTCATTCTGCAAATATATTTTATATATATTAAATGAATATATCTATCTTTACATATATTACATATACATATATACAAGATTTATATGACATGCTCATGCTGAATTTCAAGATATATTTGGTTATATACTTTATAGGATTAATTCTTTTTAGTGAAAAAATGCAAGTAGGAAATTATGAATGTTTCACCGTAACAAACTATACGAGTCCCTATTAAAATGTATAATGCGCGTTTGAAAAAAAAACTTATAATAGAACAAAATATATTCTATATGAAGAAAGGTAATGACTTAAACCCTGACATTCAAAAAAAGTTCCAAATGAATACAATAGCTGATATTCTTGTACTATAAGTACATTCAGATGCTAAACACAATTAACTAAGTTTCTATACAATTTGAACGCCTTTATCCCTTCTATATTAGTAAAACAAGTATTGATTGCAAGTACGAATAAAAGTTCTATCCTGACAAAATCTTTAGAGTCCCCTTTTACACAATGTCTCTTTGAAAAAGTGGGAAAAGGGAAAACCCCTCCTGTTTGATAGTATCTTGTTGCATCATTTCCAACTAAATTACAAACTGGAAATGGAAGAAAGTATTTACAAAAGTCAAACTATGCAAATAGTATACATATAGTTTTTACAAGGCTGGATTTAGAAAACCAGGTCAGACGCGTAAATGGATTCCGCTTGTCCTATTTTATGTTGCCAAGATTACAGGTACTCCTGAGTCATATATTACTTAAACTTCTAATCATTCAATGAAATCATCATGACGTTAAGATCTTTGTTTACTTTCTATGTGTCTCGTAGCGTGATTACTTTTTTGTGTGTTTTAACAAAATCAAACCGTGTTTACATTAATATTAACACACAATCAAAAATAAATTCAACCCTTCTGATTACTATAAACACCTATATATAAAAAAGTATCTCGTAATGAAAAGTATAATATTTTAATGAAAGGAATAGAAAGTATAATATCATTCAAATCATGTATCATTCAAATTTATTATCAGTAAAATATTGAGATTGGTATTTAAACACACTTAATACAAAAAAGTACCATGGTAATAACATAGATAAGGTCATCAAATATCGCTGTCCCTTCCTTACATATACTTATTCAGGTGCGACCTTTGAACATATGGAAAGCAAAACACTCAATCGGTAGTTAATTTACGCAAAGTGCAGATGTCAACGGTAATATTGTAGGATGCCAGGAGAAGAAAACACGTTTGTTTGTTTTCCAAACAGCGCATTAGTTAAGCTACGTTCTCTGCTTGTGATTTCAGATGGTAGAATGATAAGATTTGAGGCAGCGTTTATTACCGAATACAAGTGAAGATTTACACGAGATGACTATCTGACCTTTGCTACATTAAATACATTTCAAAATCTTGAGAGAGTTGACAAAAAATATCCAAATCTGAGTTTTGATTTTTAAAAGCAAAGAGCAATTCAGTTAATTATGTAAACAGATTTTGTACTTTTGCAAACATTTTGAATGTTGTTGATATTTGTTTGTTTTGGTTTGTTTTTATTCTGTTTTGTGTTTTTTTTTTTGTTTTTACTTGCTGTTTTTTCTTGTTTTTAAATGTGTGTTTAAATGAAAACAGTAAAGTTTTGATCTTACCTTCATGTATGTTATTCATGAGCTAAATTACTTAAAAAGGTTTCAAATTAAATGATCAATACATGTGATAAGAACGAATTGTTTGCTAGACTAATTTCATGATGTATTACATAAAGGATAAACTAATGTTTTAGGCGATTATTCGTAATTGACAAAAGAACGAGCAAGGAAAATACTAGTAATAGCGACCATTTCTATAAAATCCTGTTTATTGAGAATAAAACATTGCTACCCAATTATATACTTCCTTCGAAAATACATAAACTGAAAAGCAATAAAATAAGATCCTTTCATCAGGTAGCCCCCTAATCACCAATTAATGCCCTCTTACGACTTGGTCTAAAGTTGTATACTTTTTCTGTTATGGCAATCTGTTGAATTTGGCATCCTGAATTCAATTCGGCATCCTGAATTCAATTCAATTGGTATTAGTAGTGGAAAGTACGTGTGTAAGCTTGGTGTCTTTTCTACGTGACAAAAAAGGTTCAGAGAAAAATATCTGTACGGATGCCCATAGTGATTTTGTATTGTTTTAATTGAAAACCATTGTAACTAAAATCAATTTCATGAATCAAATCATCTCATATTTTAAGTATAGGCCCTACTTATTCACTGTAAAAAGGAAGTTTTTACCTCCATTTACCCTGGTTACCAGTACATGGGGGTTAAAAATATTTATAATTTTTGATTGCATTTTCAAACATTCTATTGGATTGTTATCACTCACAAGAAGCAATAGGAAGATTTTTTATATTTTCCTCATTGTGGTTGATTTTGCTATCAACTAATATCAGCATTATTTTGTCCTGTGGTAGTTAAAGAATCAATATTGAAAGTTTTGGCTTCACTTATCTAACAATAATTCAACTTTTTATGATACCCAAACTTCTATTAAAAACTGTCCAATTATAGGAATAATTACAAACCACATTTTATTAGCTCATTTCCAATAGAATGAGGCCAGAATATAGTTAAATGTAATGATGGTAAATTTGGCATATTTTCAGGCTATCAGAAAAAAAAAGTTTGTTTCCTGTGGACCGCGCGCATTTCGTTTTGGCGTCATATATTTGCGCATTTTGTTTTATTACTTTGATATTAAAAAAAACCACGAAAATCAAAATAGCCAATTTGATAAAACGAACGGGGAAAATTGCAAAATTATTACTTTAGAAATATTTTTTTCAACAAACAATCGAAACCGCGCATGCATATTTTTAATTAAAAGTTGCCTATCTCTCTTGTGAGTGATAACAAGACAATAAAATAAAAAACTGCATTTTGCATTTTAATTTTTTGACCACCCACAGGAAAAACCTTTTTTGCCTTACAAAAACTGTTCATGTGTTCATCGGTCGGGAGAATGCTTTAGTTCTAGAAACACCGAGTATCTCATAATTCTGTTGAAGACAAACATTGATAGAATGCTTTTAAATACTTGGCTATATTATATATCAATAATATTCCTTGCCATACGGGCATCAAGTTTATGATTACATTCAACTTTTGATATTATATTTAAGGCAAAACATCACATATTATGAAACGTTTTCCATATCTGGGGTTTTTTTTACTAAAAAAATCTTCTGCGGTAATTTGTATGAAAATTGTAAAACAATGTTATGAACTGTTTTAATCTAAATGAATATCTCTTTAATAATATCCAATCATAACTGATGATACAATGCCAGTGAGTAGTGCCCAAGGGGTTGAGTTCGACTTTGAAGAGAGAATAAAAATATTGCATAATAATGATACTGGATACCAGTGACGCAGGCAATATTAGGGTAGATCTTAATACAAGATTAATTCCGTCTAACTGAATTTCAATTAAAGCACATTATCATGCTTACAATCCAATCATTAGATCATAGAGTCTCATTTTGATAGAATAAAACGTGGTGTATTTGATTACATCGTGATGCAGAGCTGTACTCCAGTCATATTTACCTAGGAGATTAGGATCATTACCATGAGATAGAATTCGTTTGCAGAAAAAAGATGTTTACATTATTGTCTCATCAAATCATACATGATCCTTCCGTTGAAAGTTATTAAAGCTGGTACACTTTTACCTTTGTTTAATTCACTTATTCAAGTCACCTGTAGCTGTAAGGTCATACCTTTTCCTCTCATCCTCTCTAATCATTTCCAAACTTTATAGCAGAAAAACACTTATTTTACAACCAATAACCATATTTGTAACAATTGTGAGGTCAAATTTGATACCTAGAGACTTGAGGGGTGACGCCATGGGCGGAACAGGGGCTATGCAGTTGCTCCCCCCTCCGTTTCAGTAAAAATAAAAGGAAAGAATTAACACTCTAAAAAAGGTTGAGTAAAAGAGGGAACATGGTTGGCAGGTTGGGTTAAATTTTGCACAATATTGGTTTATTTTGTACACAATCTTGGGTAAATGGTGCACGTTTTACCCAACATTGTGTCAAATTTTACCCAACCTGCCAACCATGTTCCCTTTTTTACCCAACTTTTCTTAGAGTGAAGAAAAGAGAATGAGAATAATAGAGAATGAGAAAAGAAAAAAGAGAGGGAATAAAATGGTAGAAAGGTTTAAAAAGTCGTTGAAAATAGTAGAATTGTTTAAAAAGTCGTTGAACATTATACTTTGACACAAACCATGACTCGACCCTAAATCACTAAACCAAAACCCAACCATAACCCTAAACATACCCTAACCCTTATCTAAACCTAAACCCTAACCCTAAAATTGTTGATGGGACCTAAAGTATCCTTATTAAAAATGTGATTGTAGTTGATAAATTTAAAATAATTTAAATTAATACATGTAGGTTGTTGTCTGCACGTTTGCAAGACCTTTCTTTTGAAAAAAATGGACCTCATGGGTCTCATATTTTTGGGTGAACGTCCTAACAAGAAACCCTGGCGCCGCCTCAGTCTAGAGTTGGATAATGTAGTATCTCTAGATTGAAGTTATCATCAATGCCACTAGTAATAAAACTGATTACTACTTTTGATAAAGGCATGGGCCCGTATTCCAGAAAGGTGTTTAGCTAAATCAAGGTTTTATTTCTCGTCAACAGCACGACTCATTGAACTGTTCTGCTTGAAAGCTGCAACGATGCGTATCATTCCTGGACAGTTGATGCTCAGTTAAACAATGGTTTAGCTAAACATCTTTCTGGAATACGGGCCATAGTGTTGGACACAAAACAATAATGCGCCCAGGAGACATTTCAAATATATTCATTATTCAAATACAATTACCCTCTATATGGTAACTGCATTATCGAGTCTGTTACCTATGAAATCTAGCAAGCAAGGAAACAAAGCATACATTGGATGATGAGAAAACGAATTTTAATATAACTGTTTAATAGTGGACTTAGGAAAAGCACATAACGTGATGCAACTGAATAAGCATTGTATGAAATAATAAATACAGATAAACAAAATACAAAAGACATGATGAAGGGGCTGGAAAAGAGGGCAGACGACTGCCCCCTGACAACTTGATTTCAAACGGGAAATCAGGACAGCAAGCGGGAAAAAGCGGGAAGGACAAGAAAAATGAGAGAACAGCTGCAAGACTGCTAGACAGGAAACATGGGGAAAAGCAGAAAACCGTGTAAAATCACTCAAAACCTGTTTCCCCTTTTTTAATCGACTTGGATTTATTTTGGATGTCCCTAAACCCTAACCATATACGCTTGTAAGACCTTTCTTTTGTATAAAAAGCTACATGAAAAAATTGGACGTACCTTATGGGTCTCATATTTTTGGTTGAACGTCCTAACAAGAAACCCTGGCGCCGCCTCAGTCTAGAGTTGGATAATGTAGTTTCTCTAGATTGAAGTTATCATCAATGCCACTAGTAATAAAACTGATTACTACTATTGATAAAGGCATAGTGTTGGACACAAAACAATACTGCGCCCAGGAGACATTTCAAATATATTTATTATTCAAATGCAATTACCCTCTATATGGTAACTGCATTATCGAGTCTGTTATCTATGAAATCTCTAGCAAGGAAACGAAACATTGGATGATGAGAAGACGAAATTTAATATAACTGTTTAATAGTGGACTTAAGAAAAGCACATAACGTGATGCAACTGAATATGAATTGTATGAAGTAATAAATACAGATAAATAAAATACAAAAGACATGATGAAGGGGCTGGAAAAGAGGGCAGACGACTTTCCTTTTCGTGATATTGTCTCGGCATTCGTAAGTGTAAACTAACAGTATAACAATGTAGTATAAAGACTTTGAATGCAAAAATATTGAAAGTACAAAGTATTTTTAAACTGTAACAACACGTATACTTGGTGCACCAATAATGTTGTGCATATCTCAAGGTAAGCTTCGTGTATATTCCATATGTGTTTTAGGCTGCGATCTATAGAATACTTTACTAATGCTATACTGTAATACTATACTATACTATACTATACTATACTATACTATACTATACTATACTATACTATACTATACTATACATACTATACTATACTATACTATACTATACTATACTATACTATACTTTACTATACTAATACTATACTATTCGGGCATACGGTGCACAATTTTACCTGGACACGCGAATTTGATGCTACCGGGTCACTTAAGAGGACACTATTCGAAAAAAAAAACCCAACCGTATAGCTTGTCGTGTCTTTATAACATCAAGCCATCGAATTCGATATAGCGAATACCGTATACCGTTTACTTAGATTGAAAGGTCTTTGCTAGTATAACCATGTTGCGTCAGTAAACACCCTGTCCTATATTACATGCAGCAACAACTTCCAAACACCTGTACTGCTGTATCTTGTTACAATTTCTCAGCCTGAGAAGTGATGGCATCGACTGGTGATGGAGGAATGACATTTGGATAGAGTGATGTTAACAAACAACAGGTAGCTCTTTTGTAAATAAAATCGACTTTAGAAAAACCGGGTCAGTGGCGTAAATTGATTCCGAGCGTCTCCTCTACTTTGACACGATAACAATTACTGACCATCAAGGGTTATTTAAAGCCATGTATTATACTTGTGTACTTCAACAGTTTATGAATTATTCAACGGAATCACGTCACATATTCACCTTTAACTAGGTGCTCTTTAGCTATTTTGGGAGTCTCTTTTCATTCGCTACTTGTCATTTGAATTTGCCATGTAATATTGCAAAATAAAATATTGTATTACTATTCATCAATATATATAAATTATAAATTAGTGTGAAGCTTTTCAGGTTAATAACTTTAGTAGTGTGACGCAACTAAGACTGAACAGAAAATACACATCTTGCTGATTAAATATGTGCAGTTCGAAGAGAAACCATTTCAAGTACACGACAACTCAGAGGCTAAAGTTTTGGGATTCATATGCAGTTTTTTACGTCCAGGTATATTTATTACAGAGATGAAAAGAAAAATTGAAAAAGTGACATATTTTCACGCATGACAGGACCTTGCGACACGTTGACACAAGAGCACCATATTTGTTAACTAACCATTTGCTAACAGGGATTGCTAATACCTAACTTGCACAGAACACCGCCATGGAAAGATATACAGAGCCCATACAATTTGAAAAGATTTCTTCATGTTCATAGGCGAAGTTTTCATTGCATTCTCCCTAGATGGACACTAGATGAATTGGAAGTATAATGTGTTAGAGAGAAGTTACTGGCACATTTCCCTGGACATTGCCACAGATTAATATTTTACACTCTTAGAAGGCCGGGATCAAATATACGAGTAGTTTTCCGGATCATTTTATTTTGATCCTTTAAGGGTCACTTTTGATCCAACGTGGATCGTTTTGATCCTTTTTCGGATCAATATATACAAATGGATCAAATTCACCAGGATTATTTTGATCCGGTTTTAGGATCATTTTATTTTGATCCTTTTTGATTACAATATCAAAGTTTTGATCCGTATTTCTGGATTACTTTGATACGGAAAGGATAAGCTCATATTTGATACCGCGTTTGGATCTAACGTGATCTTTTGTCTCATATTTGAGTACACCCCATATCCACTACATAGCCGGGAATGTATACAATGGTATAACTACGATGATTTCACCACACTTGACAGCTGCCTGTCCCGTGCCCGAGTGGTTAGAGCGATGGTCTCGTAATTTATATACTGTACCTTCGGCGTGGGTTCAATCCCTGCTAGGGTCTGTTCAGTGAGATATTTTTAGGCAGATCTTTTTTATAAGAAATATTTGATCCTTTTTTCGGATCAAGAATTGTGATCCTTATTTTTGGATCACTTTGATCCTTAAAGGGTAAGCTCATATTTGATACCTAAAAAGGATCAAAATTGATCCTATTTGTCTCATATTTGATCATGGCTTTCTAAGAGTACACTCTTTTGATATTTCAATTATCTGTATATAAATGATTTTGTTATTTCAATTATCTGTATATTACTTATGATTTGATTTATCACTTATTTAGTATTTTAAGAAAAAGATATTTACAATAATCCATTTATGATATACCCTCCATGGCATTAAATCGAAACGGGAGACGTCTAGATATTCACCAGAAAGAAGAGATAGCAACAAACAACATTTCTATTTCCATGTTACCAGCGAATTTGAACTTAATATAAGAAGGCAACATTTCCAACATGATATAAGAAGTGGGGGGGGGGGGGGGGTTGGAAAAAATACTGTAATTGAAAAAACAAACCCATTTATTAATCTTTAAGAAGTATTTATATGATATAACCTCCATGACATTAAATCGAAACGGGAGACGTCTAGATATTCACCAGAAATAAAAGATAGCAACATTTCCAACATGATATAAGAAGGGGGGTTGGGGTTGGAAAAAATATTGTAATTGAAAAAACAAACCCTTTGATTGATCTTTAAGAAGTATTTATATGATATAACCTCCATGACATTAAATCGAAACGGGTGACGTCTCGTTATTCAAGATAGCAAACAACATTTCTATTTTCATATTACCAGGGAATTTGAACTTAATTTAAGAAGTGGAGGTTTTGGAAAAAATATTGCAATTGAAAAACAAACAAATTAATTGATCTTTAAGAACAATATTACATGAAGACAATGACAATTTGATGTTTGAACTATTTTATACAACTATTTTTGCAATGATAATGACAAGGTAATGGCATATACATGGTATAATATTTCTAACATGAATGGTGATTTGAAGTATATTGTTTAATGTCATGATTTCTCATCCCCAGGGTGACACACACTTAATCTGTCTTTGTCTCGTTTGATTCTTATGTCAATGCTTTGTGGTTATTGTTACCATGGTCATCTTACTTATATAGTCAGTTTGAATCTGGTACAAACAATTTAAAGGTGTTTTTTTTTTTTTTTTTGGAAAAGCAGTATATTTTCCTCTTGGCTACAATCGCGGTAAAGCTTGTGTGTTATTTCTTTAATGATTTCTCTTTCATAGAAAATATTATCAGTAAGCGTCTGACAAGTGTTATTTGAAATCACTTCAGACTGAAAAGAATGTGATAAAATCTGTTTGTGGAGAATTTAATTTGTGCCTTTTCCCAAGTGAATGAGATACAATGATAATTATCAAGATGATACTGTTTACCTCTGATGCAGGTTTATCCAAGGATACCGCTTATGCGATTAATTCCGTCTAACTGAGTTTCAATTAAGGTATATCATCATGCTTGCAATCCAATCATTCAATCAGAGTTTGCTCAGTTTAGCAGAATAAAGCATATCTCACTACACTTAGCGAGAGAAAAGCATCATTAATTGGACAAGACAAAAATGAAACCTATTCATTATGTGATGTGAATTATGTTCATTTTCGGGAATGACATTGCATCTTTGTAAATGAGATGTATATTTTACGTTAATCTTAGATAGATATTTGTGTTAAGTTAGAAAATATATATAGTATATACAAGTACAACATTAATCTAATATACAAGTACAACATTAATCTAATGTTTGTTGTTATAGTCATTGCTTGCGATTGAAGAAGCCGTGGTAAATAACGTTCATGGATGCGCATTAGAAATTGTCAATCCCCTGACGTTGAATGCCCGACAGTTGTCTGTTTACCTTTTTACCAACATGTTTTTCTATTACCACTGTTTTCTTGACAATATTTATAAAGAATTGGATTCGGTTGATTTCGTCCGAAATAAGAAATAATTCATGCAATATTTAATTTAAATCTACTTCTGACCAGCGGAATATCAAAGCTTACACAGTCGTGTACTGAAATGATTATTCTTTTGGACGGTTATGATGTCAGAAGGTCCATGAAAAAGGCTTTACCATAAAAAATGAGGTGATATCTTGAAACGAAATATATATTAAATACCATAAAATAACATAAAAGTAACAGGTATGTGATAAGGTTGTGAAAACTATAACAAAGAATTTGTATAGAGTGAATTATACACATTATTTGAACAAACATGATGAAAAAATAATTTTATAGTCCTTAAGAAACTTATCTTTAAAAAATAAAATTAAGATATCTGTTAAAATGTCACTAAGTAGGTCTCAAGGAGATAAATCCGCCTAATGTTAAACAATAATAATAATACAGTATACACGTGGCACAGCCACATTAGCATGCTTGCAATCTATATCATATTGACAGAATAAAACATTGCGTATTTGATTACACCGTGATACAAAGCAGTGCTCCATTCATATTTACTTATGAGATTAGAATCATTACCATAAGATAGGAATTGACCTTATTAAGTCATCCCTAACATGGCGTTAAAAGGATGTTAAAGTTAGAATACTGTCAGTTATTGTCTAAGTCACTGAAATTAGGTCACCGTTTATTATATAGTCCTCAAACATCCCTATTCACTGGTACCAATTATAACAAAAACGTTACTTTCCTTGTCATGTTTTTTTATCACTTCCTTTGACTGAATTATATATCCCCATGTTTTGCAGATTTGTTCTCCTGGTTCGATTTATATTTAACATATGTTAATGGGTCCCTAAAATAGAACACATATTTAATCAAATGTAGCATTGTGCACAAAACTATTACACCAAAAAATAACAAAGTACTGAAAGAACATTTTAATATATTTTAATCTAATATTATACCTATGAATATGATTAACAGGACGTGGTGTAGGTATTAAGCGACATTTTGAAGCACCTAAAGGTTAATAGGACTGACCTATTAATGTCATCTTTGAAATATAAATGCTTACATTTTAAATTAATTGCAAACTGTATAATGGACTTCATGAATAAATGCTTGAATTTGGTTAAGGACCCCATTTACATATTCTAAAGCCAGGGTTGCGGAAGAATGATTCAGTAATTTATTCAATCAACTGTCATTTGAGTCGCTAATGTACAGTTTTCGTATTTTGAGCACTTTTACACCTTTATAGGTGGTCAATCAAAGGTTTCGCAAAATATCTGAACAAATTCTTCGATTATCTAATTTTTATGGCGTGTTCACAGATAAGTCATGACTAGTTATCCTAATCATGAGCATTACAAGTGTGAATATAACTATAGAATACCTTGGTCGTGACTAATGCTGCTTTCATACTCGTGTAGGTTTGCAGCGTTGTCGCTGCGTGACGTATATTTTTTTGCAAAAAACTTGTTGATTCCAGTTGTCGTAGCAGCAAAGCTACATGTCGCTGAGATAATCGATTTTCGCACGACAAGAATTTTCGAGTTGAAATTAATTCAATATTCAGAGCGACATGAGGCGGCAAATCAACGACAAAACTGCAAAGCTACAAAAGTGTGAAAGGAAGCAAGCGACAGAGCTGCAAAGTTGCAAAGGGACCATAAGTATGAAAGCGGCATGTTTTCAGAACATTCTATTTGTATAACGTTTACGCGTGTTCATGATCATGATCAAATGCAATTGGTATGTGTACTCGCAACAACTAGCCAGTTTGTTTTTTGGAAATATCCTGCGACTATCTTTCTTTTTTGTGTAAGATACATTATAGGAAGCTTTTTATGGAAACATAATTCCAATTTCCATGCTTAGAGTCAAGCCTTCCTTCTATGCTATCGATGGCACTGATAACAAATGATTTTATTTATATATTAAGGGGGGGGGGGTACAGTGGTCAACAGTCCGATTTTCAACTTCGATTTTCAACCATTTCCGCAATACCAGCCCATATGGATGATATACCACCACGAAGCCCATGACTCAAAGTTTTGGAAAATGGTTGTTGTTTAAGTGTGGTTGCCATGGTAACCAGGCTAGGCCTCTGATTGGCCAAACACGGGAACAAACGTAACTCAAAAACCAATTGTTGCAGTACTTTCTAACTTGGGAGGGTGGTACATAAGAACAATACGCACAAAACCATGAACCCGGATTTTTGATACGGTTGACATGGTAACCGGGAGCCGACCAATCAGGACATTCTTAACCGTAATTCAAATTTGAATCCGGCTTCATGGTTTTGTAGCACCTTATTAGCTTGACATCTGTGCAAAATTTCATGACTGTACCATGTTTCGTTTTTGAGTTACGCTTGTTCCCGTTTGGCAAGTTTGCGCATTTTCCTATTTTGAGATA
>JXSR01S005557.1:365561-381402 GCA_000969725.1 Ophiothrix spiculata | reverse complement strand
TTCGCTGTGTTAGAGACTCCAGATTACTAGTGTATTTTGTGTTTGCATTCAATTTCTGAGAGACGTCACAGACTGTTTACATTAACTATCATGGCTATCATCTTTGCGATATTACCTCTCCTATGCGGCGCGGGAGTAGGTTAAACAGACAAAATACTTCATTCGTTTCAGGTGAAAAAAATCTAAGGTAGTGTGGAATACTTTTGTGATGAAATATCGTTTCTACTAATGACTACCATAAGTAATCAAACATTTATAAAAAAATTTCAATGCTTTAAACCAAATTTTGGATAAAACTTGTACTGAAATCTTAAAACATAGCATTCAGTTTTTAGTATAGTGTACTAGAAGCTGCATGCTTTGATTTAGCATTTCAGGTTCGGTTTAATTGCAGGAACCTTCTACAGTTCCCATACCAATTCCCACCAATATATTCAGACAGTCTGCAACCCCAACAATAGCAATATCATCCACAGAGATTCTGCATAGTGCCAAGTCATTCAGATAATAATACTAATATAAAAATAATAATAAACACTCTGACTTATGTATTTTGACAGCCATTTTGAAACTCTTAGCGGTTTGATTGAAACATGTTAACAACTCTCTTTAAGGAAGGTTTAGTAAAGGTTTACCTTATAAGTAATTTTAAGTGATTAATTTGGATACTTAAAGTGTTTAATGCTGTTTTAAAACCATCCTAACAAAGTTTTGAGCAACAAATATATATTTTAACCGCCGTTTTTATTTTATTGTTGGCACCATTTTGAGACAAGAATGATTATTTACATTCTTCATGTTTTTAATGCCACCTATTCCATTTACGAGAGTCAATCTTTGTACTTTGGAAGTGATTTGGGATCTAACAATGAGGGTTACTTTGAAGTTTAAACATGGTAATAAAGCAGTAGGGAGAAAGGGGTCTGTTCTGATCTTGAAAGCAATTTTCCATTGATTATTTTATATCTTTGATGTTTTAAATGCTGGTTTTATTCCACTCAACAAAACCACAACAAAGATATTTTAGCGACCATTTTGGATCTCATTATGGGCGCCCTTTTGAATTTAGAGTATGAAAATGATATGATTTCCACACAATTGATCTTTCGGTAACCTTATTTCTTTCCATTGATTTGTGATTTAGGAAAACAAAAGGTCCAATGAGTAAACAATGCCACATTACTTGTTCTTAACTACATTTGCTACAATTTGATGCCAATGGTGATACCAGTTTGCATACAGGGTTGTGCTTGTGACCTTTGACCTTGAGTCAAAGTCACTAAAGGTCATCGGAAAAAAGGTGATATTTCTCATTTGATTTGCCGGATCGTACAGACTATATAAATAATTGTCGCCCAAAATTAACATGGAATGGACACAACCTTGCAGAAAACATTTAACTAAATTTAATGTAGTGAATTTTTCTCCCGGATTTCTTTGATATACCACTTAAAATATTACATGGGATACGTTTATGAGAAAGCTCATCCAATTTAATACCATAATTGGTTTTCATTTTGATGTGTATTGTTGTTGTCAACCCCAAAAAAGCAGCATATGGCCGTTTCTGATAATTAGATGAGTCTTAGCAGTTTTTTAGTAATGAAGAAAGGATTATAATCCAGAAAAAAATCATATTAAATACGGAAGCTATCAGGCATCACATGCCTTAATACCCGGCTGCTTTTTCTACAGAACATTGAGGAGTCTGTTTGACCCAGTTTATTTTATCATATTACTCAAAAGACATGTTTTCATACCTCTTACAAATTTTATGGAAAAGTATATAGATGCACAGTTTGAATAATTTACTCTAACCGTGTGTCTGACACGCCGTTGGTTTGCTTTTAGATATGATGCAAACATCGCTCCTTTGTAAAATGTGTATTCAGTAAAATTTAATATAATCCGATCAAATTTGCCGTTGACATTGATCAGTCTCCATGTGTAAAGCAATCGGAAACAACCTGTGGATGACCCTTAACCGTACTACTGTTTCATTTCATTTAAATTGACAAGATTAACAGGTCAACATAGTCAACAATTGAATAAGATAATTTAATAATAATCTTTTAAAAGCCATCTCACATTAGGTGAAGTTTTTAATTGCATTTCATATACCTTTTTTTATATAAAGTTGTGTTAATATGTATCTACTTTATAAAGATACCACGTGTGACAAAAGGGATAGATAATAATTATTGTCTTCATTCAGTTACATCCATCACACATACCTCATTCTTACGTTATCCAAATGTACTGTACAAAATACACTTTCAACCAAAATAAGTAAATTGTGTTGTAGATCAAATGAAAATCAATATCCAGACAAAAAAATTACTGCAACGATTGCTTATTTGTATGAGAAGCTTTTTCATCTTGTTGCTAGACATGGACATAATAGCATCAAATTTCACACAGCGATGGCAACGTTTGACTTTTTTACATACTGAAACTCGACGTATAAAGTCAGGCATAGCCGATACAAATTAAGACGTCATCAGACAGTGTATTGATTGGATTCTCCCTTAATGGACACTATAGGAAGCACAAGGATGTTTTTAAGAGAGAGTAAGGCACTTGCAAAGTTCCGCAGATTTGACATGCTACATCCTTCAAAGCAAGACGAAATACAAAAAAAAAATGAAAAGAAAACAGGTTTCCTCTCTACTAAAAAATATCAGTGGCAAAAATCAAAAATATTTATCGTGATGTACGTGGTATAACGAGTGAGCCTTCGAGGCACTTCCATTCTAATATATTGATATATTGATCTCATCTCCGAAAAATAAAATTCTTTAAAACGTAATGCTCTGAAATCAATGGCATAACGTATATTGCATTTCATGAATTACTGTATAGGATCCATTTTACATTTTCTAAAACCAGTTTCGTCTTAGGATTTTTATAACAGTGATTTCCGAATGTCTTGTATACGACATCCATTGCAAACATATTTAAATAAGTCTGTAAATAACCGAATGCAAAATATTGGAAGTCTTGTTGGTAGACCCATGTTGCGTCAGTAAACACCCTGTCCTATATAACATGCAGCAACAACTTCCAAACACCTGTACTGCTGTATCTTGTTACAACTTCTCAGCCTGAGAAGTGATGGCATCGACTGGTGATGAAGGAGTGACATTTGGATAGAGTGATGTTAACAAACAACAGGTAGCTCTTTTATAAATAGGATTGCTTTAAGAAAACCGGGTCAGTGGCGTAAATTGATTCCGAGTGTCTCCTCTACTTTGACGCGATAACAATTACTGACCATCAAGGGTCATTTACAAGAATGTAGTTATTTACTTACAGGAATAATGAATTATTCATCGAAATCAACAAAAATTGAAGCTTTTAGACACATTCAATGTGAAATGAAGCGCCGTCACTGAATACATTATTCAAAGTTCATCTGAATTTTCCTTAGGTTTTTTATTTACCCATTTTGTATTTCTATGGTATATACCACATTAGTTATGGCAAGGAATACTTTGGTAACAATTTTCATTTTGATCTATACATGATTTACATTCTGATAAAAGTATGAATCTTAACTATCGGTTTACAGTTATAATGTGTATTCATGTATTTATTATTCAGTTATACGATCGTAAATATATAATAATCCGACCGTTTTTGTTGTTGGCATTTATTAGCCTGAATGTGTCAAGCAATTAGACGCAATCTTTGTACAACCCCTTTTAATGCACTGCTCTGTTGTTGTTTTTTTAAAATCTGAATAAGAATATACAAACATTATTAGTTGTTTTTATAAAAAAATCTAAAATAGCTCGAAAAGTTGTATAAGAAGTTTGAAATATCTACCAATTTATCACAATCAAATAACAAAAATGGATTGGCAGAATCATTATTTAAAATATTTTTAGCCATGATGAAAATGTAATGCTACCCATGGCATGAGTAACATGGACGCGAACTTAAATTCACAGTCATCGCTTAATGCTATGATTTCTCATCCCCAGGGTGACATACACTTAATTCGTCTATGTCTCCTTTGATTCTTCTGTCAATACAATGTGATTATTGTAACCCTGGTCATCATACTAATGTAGTTATCTTGAACCAGGTATAACAATTCTAAGTTCGTTTTTGAAAAGCAGTGAAATTGCCTTTTGGCTATAACTGCAGAGATCTATATAAAGCTTGTATCTTATTTCGTAAGACTTTTGCTTTTATAAAACATAATACCAGTAAACACTAGCAAAAGTTTTTTTAAAGTCACTTAATGCTGACATATTGCCATAAAATATGTTTATATAGAGTATTTAATTTGTGGTTTACGGTATGTCCCAGAAAAAAGCGTTCTTTGCTTTACCTGATAGTCATATAAACTGGCATTTTATAGTTCATGGAATAGACTTAAATACGAAGTTGGTTTCATTTAAATCGAAAATCTATAACAGACAGAAGTTATACTTAGACAAATATTTGTTTATTAAACTTTCTGGTATGATTTCCCGATTTTTTAACTTCCACTTGACTGAAGTTATATTGAGTTGTCTCCTTGATATGTTGAGTTAACCGTAACATTGTTGACATATTTATTATGTGCATGCTATTTATGCCAACAAATGAACAAATGTGGTGAAGAATAAGACAGATATGACAATTTTTCTAGGTGCCCGATTTTGATTCCAGTCAGAAATACCCTGCTTTATAACCTATAATAATCATGAATTTGGACCAGACAAAAATCCACACTCTTAGAAGGCCGGGATCAAATATACGAGTAGTTTTCCAGATCATTTTATTTTGATCCTTTAGGGGTCACTTTTGATCCAACGTGGATCGTTTTGATCCTTTTCGGATCAATATATACAAATGGATCAAATTCACCAGGATCATTTTTGATCCGGTTTTAGGATCATTTTATTTTGATCCTATTTGATTACAATATCAAAGTTTTGATCCGTTTTTCTGGATTACTTTGATACGGAAAGGATGAGCTCATATTTGATACCGTGTTTGGATCTAACGTGATCCTTTGTCTCATATTTGAGTACACCCCATATCCACTACATAGCCGGGAATGTATACAATGGTATAAATACGATGATTTCACCACACTTGACAGCTGCCTGTCCCGTGGCCGAGTGGTTAGAACGATGGTCTCGTAATTACATGGTGTACGAGCGGCGTGGGTTCAAACCCTGCTAGGGTCACTTCAGTGAGATATTTTTAGGCAGATCTTTTTTATAAGAAATATTTGATCCTTTTTTCGGATCAAGAATTGTGATCCTTATTTTTGGATCACTTTGATCCTTAAAGGGTAAGCTCATATTTGATACCTAAAAAGGATCAAAATTGATCCTTTTTGTCTCATATTTGATCCTGGCTTTCTAAGAGTGCACCCAGATATTTGATAAAACCCAACTTTTGTTATACACTACCGATTTAAAATAAACAACCGGTGTCTTGAAGTTCAATTCATGTACTAAAAAATGAAGCTTTTACATACTGTCTTACTATCCGTTAAATCTACGAAAAAATGCACGCAAACATTGTAAGGTTTCTTCTGGGTCACTCAGTATCCCAAATGAAGTATATGATCTGCACATGATGATACTGTATACCTCTGAATCAGGCTTATATCAGGATACCGCTTACGTAATTAATTCCGTCTAAGTGAGTTTCAATTAAAGCACATTATATTATCATACTTGCTGTTCAATCACCCTATCAGGGATTGCTCGTTTTAGCAGAATAAATCATTGGATATAGAGAATAGATGATAGAGAATTGCATCGTATATATATTCGACAAAAAGACGAAAATATGTCAAAAGAAAATGTGAAATTGGGTAAATAACATTGAATTTTTATAAATGAGATATTATGTTATAGACAGCAGTAGGAAACATTTACATTACGTCAAATGGGTTAATAACATAGAATAGGGTTGATTAATGAATTAATGTTAAGAATATATATGGAACAGTTATACTATTATTTGAATTTGATTTAACTAAATCATGTAACAGCGTTCTGATATTTTATGTTAACATCAGACAAATTCTAAATCTGAACCTATCGTACCTCCGGGATCTGTTTTGGGTCACATTAGGTCTGATGTTACAACAAACCTCATTAGTCAATTAAATGAGGTATAATCATCCATCATCATTTAGATATTCAATGCTAACCTTACTGAGACAACTACGGTGTAAAAGTAATCAAAGTAGAACATAACGGAATAAATCGTGAAACTAAGTTTTTATCCTACACTTACTGTACAATCCGGACAGAAAGATCAGGGGACTGTTGTTCCTATTATACCAGTATAATTGCTTGAAATGTTCGTTTCAGTAATTGCTTATTTCTGCATTTGAAAACAAATCAGGTAAAAACGCCTCTAAGAGCGGTGTTGCATTTTTGTGACCCAGTAACATGTGACCCACCCATCAGTGACCTACCCCAATTATGGCAAGCCACAGCAGACAAAACCCATATGAGTTTTTAACCACCCTCACGAGTTCACAGCAATACACCACGAGTTTGCAGCAATACATCACGAGTTTGCAGCAAAACCACGAGTTTGCAGCAAAACCACGAGATTGCAGTAATACACCACGAGTTTGCAGCAATACACCTCACTGAGTTTGCATTAATACACCACAAATTTGCAGCAATACACCTCGAGTTTGCAGCAATAAACCACAAGTTGACAGCAGTGCACCTCGAGTTAGCAGAGATACACCATAGTTTGCATAGATACACTACGACTTTGTAGCAATACATCACGTTAGTAGCAATACACCTCGAGTTAACAGCAATACACCATGAGTTTGCAGCAATGCACCTTGAGTTTGCATCAATACAATATGAGTTTTAGCTGTGACCTCGAGTTAACAACAGTGCACCCTACGTTTGCAGCACTACACCATGAGTCGCAGCAATACCCGAGAATCCTCTGAAAGAAGAGAAGACTATCGTGTGTATCCCATCATGCATATCTTCCTATGGAAAATTTTGTAAAGGATGTCATGTGAGTAGTTAGTGATGGAACATACCCAAAATGCAAGATCACAACAAATAACTTTGATTTATGGGCATTTCATCACTTACTACTCACATACAGAGGTTACGGGTTCGAGTTCCAGGCGCGGTGGTTTTCGTCTCCTTGTTTCCTTGGGCAAGAAACTTTGCTTTACTTGCTCCATGGTTCGGAAGTCACATTAAGCCGTTGGTCCCCTGTCCTAATAGACTCCTCATGGGGTATGCACGTCATGCAAGTAGAGTGTATAATTGATTGATTGATTTATTGATTGATATTTTCCTATTATGTCGGACGCAGTTGTTGACTTTGGTGTAGGGCCTATTTATTCATTGTTACTGCAGTGAAACTTACTGTGCGATATGCAAAATCGAGGCGTATTGCTGCAAACTCGTGGTGTATTGTTACAAACTCGTTGTGTATATGCGAACTCGTGGTGTATCTCAGCAAACTCGAGGTGCACTGCTGTCAACTCGTGGTTTATTGCTACAAACTCGAGGTGTATTGCTGCAAATTCGTGGTGTATTGCCTCAAACTCGTAATTTAGCCTTATTGCTGCAAACCCATGGTGTATTGCTGTGAACTCGTGAGGGTGGTTAAAAACTCATACGGGTTTTGTCTGCTGTGGCTTGCCATAATTGGGGTAGGTCACTGATGGGTGGGTCACATGTGACAGGGTCACAAAAATGCAACACCGCTCTAAGAGGGACATGGACAAAACTTTATCCACAGATATGCATCTAATCTCTGATACCTGCTTACCTTTGCTCTATTTAGAGTTTATTTTCATTTATTCTAATCATACTATCTACGATACAGGTTTAATATAATAAAAGGAGGAGTAATGCACAATCACCCAATGCAAAAGAGCCTGATGGGATAGCAAATCTTGCACATTCGCTTAATGTACAATTGATCGTATGGTTATGATATTATAGAATAATAGGTTTGCATAAAAAATATATATCTGGATATAAATTAAAACCAAATGCCTAGTAAATAGTGAAAAAGTAACAGACATATGGTTATATTTTAATAAAGAATCAATTTTTAGTAAATGTTACATATATTTTTCTAAACATTTCTAATAGAACCATACGATATTAGAATGATAGGTTTGCATCAAAAACCTATCCTTTGCATAAAAATATATATATATATATATGGATATAAATTAAAACCAAATGCCTAGTAAATAGTGAAAAGGTAACAGACATTTGTTTAGATCTTAATAAAGAATCAATTTTTAGTAAATGTTACATATATTTTTCTACACATTTCTAATAGAATACATTGGGAAGCGCTCAAAGCATTACTTTGCCTTTTCAACGGGAATAACTTGAATGTCAAACAGAGGAGGTTTTCACAATATCCCACGATGCAATGCAACATTGTACAATATACCTGCAAATCCAATTCAACTCCTATTATACTTCTGTACAGGTTTCTGACGTTTTTGAGTTGTCAGCAATATGTGTAAACACTGGGCTATTGTGAAAAGAAACACATCCCTGTAAAGATATAAATGAGTACTATTCAATGGAATTCTCAAATTCCTAAGAGCCCCTTGTCCAGAAAACCATTATTGCCATATTATATCTAACTTCTTAAGTGTATCAGAATAATGCATTGTGGGATATGCTGAAAACTTCCTCTGAATGTCAAATAATACGGATACTGTATACCTACGACGAGGGTAATATCATCAGGCTAGAGATTAATACGTGATTAATTCCGTCTAACTGAATTTCAATTAAGGCACATTATCGTGCTTCCCATTCTGTCATTCCATCATAGAGTGTTCATTTTGAAACATAATAAAACATAGTGGCCCGTATTCCAGAAAGGAGTTTAGCTAAATCAAGGTTTTATTTCTCGTCAACTGTTCTGCTTGAAAGCTGCAATGATGCGTATCATTCCTGGACAGTTGATGCTCGGTTAAACAATGGTTTAGCTAAACATCTTACTTGAATACGGGTCAGTATATTTAATTGCACCGTGTAACAGAACTGCTTTCCATGTAATATTTACCTTTGCGATTAGAATTATTACCATAAGATAGGATTGCTTTGCTGGGAAGGGATGACATCAAAGTTGTTTTAAGACCTTGATCCCAAACATGGGATATCAAAACTAGTATACTACTGGTTATCATTGTAGTCATTGAAATCAGGTTATCATTTGTGACCCGTCATATCGAAAGGGTACCTTAAGGTCGGCATAGTAAATTACGAGATACGGGCCATTGAAGATGAGCATAGTAAAAAATCACGTCCAAGGTCAAAATTCGAATTTCATCAGAAACCTTACCTTTGACGTGTATTCCATCATATTAATCAGGTTCCAACATCCAAAACATAAGACAAATGTTTTAAAAACCGAGATAGAAATCCTTTCTCCATTCACATTTTACCAGTACAGAAATGTTCAACTCCATTTTCAAAAAACTATAGTTTTGTGAATCAGCCCGATGTCTTTTACCAATTTGAATGAAACTTTGCAATCGAACATCCAAAATACCCAAAGCAAGGTGTCATTTTAAAGCTTGAAAAATAATCTTTCAGATAAGACCAAAAAATCAATTTTTATTTTGGGACCCTTAAGGGACCTTTCGATATGACGGGACACAATCCCGGGGGCACTCAAATATGAAAGTGACGTACCTGCTCCTACCGGCTTTCGAAAGGGGCAATAGGTGAGAAATACATTGAAAAATAGGGGGTCATTCGGTGTAGAGGGTAAAAAAACTGGGTAATTTCGAGCGATTTTTTGGCAAAAGCGAAAAACATGGTCATTCGGTGTCAGTTTTTGAATAAAATAAGCCTAATTTTGACATTTACGAAATCGATGATCTTCGAAATGTTCGTAAAATTTTCGAAAAATCGACAAATTAGGCGAAAAAAGGGGTCATTCGGTGTAGGTTCTCGAAAAATCAGAGCAATGGATGACAGTCACCATAAAAAGGTTGACTTTCAAAATAAAGGGGGGTCATTGGGCATGTTGGGTGACAGCTCAGTGAAAAGGGGTGGGTCATTGGGTAAGAGCGGAGCAAAAAAGGGGGTCTATCGACAGGAGCATGACGCGTGCCAATTTATGGGAGTGCTCCCCGGGGACTAAATATGGTAATTCATCTTCCCCATTCATTGGTGAGATTAATAACTGTAATTGTATTTTCATTATCAATATCCTTTTTGTAATAATTTTTGTATATCAACAGTGTGTATTTTACTTCCATGGCTGAGTTTTGTCCCTATTAAATATACGCATATGTTTGAAAACTTGTTCACTAAAGTAATACATTCTTTAATTAAATGTTGCATAATTGCGCTCAAAACTTTTACAGCACTGCAAAATGTAGCTGGCATGAAAAATGTTAATACATTTATATTTACATGTATATCCTACCTCGTATAACTATTATACGTTTTACGCGAACGTGGCGAAAGTGATAAGAGAGCCTTCAAGGCACTTGCATTGAAATAGGACTGACCTATTGATCTCATCTCTGAAATATAATTCTGGAAAAACGTAATGGTCTGAATTAAATTGCAAATCGTATAATGCATGTCATGAATAACTGCTTGAATTTGATTAAGGACGCATATTACATATTCTAAAATCAATATCTCAGACTATGGCAAGCCAAAAGGGTCATACTATACCACAACGTATTGCTAATATTTAGCCAATAGTAAAACGATACGTTTCTTTTGAAGACAATGTGGTGCTTTTAACAGTTTAAGAAAGCGACTCGTTGCTTTTTTCCCCCTTTTTTTGAAATCTAAAATAAGATGAGCTAAGATGTGGCTTAATTTAAGAAAGGCACAAATCTGAAATCTTGCATTGCACTTGTGAATAGTGTGTGAACAGTCGAAAACACATGCTTCTAATTGACAAGGAACTTATAGATTCGTAAATGGTCTATGTTATAGACCAATGACAGAAGGTCATGACTCATGGATCACAAAGGCACAAAGGGGAACGGCCTAGTAAACTTTTACTATACAGCATTGCAACAATGAAGATACGAAATTATGATCAGCCTTCATGACAAAAGGTGTCCTGGCTTTAGACTATGGTCATTTGGCGACATTTTAATGAGATACACCAATCCTGAAATAATTCGTGGCTACAAACGACCAAAGCTCTGCATAAGGAAAACTGAAATAAAAATAAAAGAAAGCAACCCGTTGCTTTCTCAACGCGAAAAGCAACGCACAGCTAGACATGTAAGATCTTAATAGATGCTACACTGCAAATTCACCAGAGCACATAACAATTTTTCAAAAATGTTACACCTTTTGAACACATAAAGCATGTTAATAATACTAGTGTTCATATTTAGAACACTGGCATTATCACCTTAAAATAAAACATGCTACTGAGAAATTTGGATCGTGCTTATCCCATATAGCAATACACAGTTGGCCCAACGTTGGGCCAACGACGTCAAATACCTTGGACCAACGTCCAAAACATTAGAAAACCGAGATTCAAGTTTTACCAGTACAGAAATTTTAAACTCGATTTTCAAAGAACTATAGTTTTCTGAAGGTTTTTTTGGCGACATTTTAATGGGATACAATTTTAGCACATCAAATAGAAACAAAATATCTACGAACAGTAAGAACATTTAATAAAAGAAATAATAAAAGAAAGCAACCCGTTGCTTTCTCAACGCGAAAAGCAACGCACAGCTAGATCTTAATATATGCTATTGGTTGAATAAGCAGCGCGTTGCGTCGTTTTGCCTTTACTGCAACCCGTTGATTTTAGAAAACAATGCGATGTCACAACGAGTAATGACCCTTTTAGCCAGAAATAAGTATAATACTTAACACATCGAATACTATGAGTTAGGATAAGAGAATGCATTGATAGGAATTAAAAGCTTCCTTGCTCCTAGCGTTTCATCGTGTTAATGACACAATATTACAAGTTTCGTGCTTGTTTGCATTTAATTTCAAAGCGACGTCACAGATTGTTTATATTAACTATCATGGCTATCATCTTTACGGTATTATCTCTCTTAGGCCAAAAAAACCCAAATCTTTGGTTGCCCTCCACAGCTTTTTTCAGAGAGGGTCGGTCGGTCGGGATTGTTTTTTTTTTTTTTTTTTTTTTTTTTTAATACTCTTCCACGGACTGCTAGGTCGATCGGCCGCTCCAGCCTTCAAAACTTCCCCCGCGACATCCAAAACAAAACAATCCAATACTTCTTGTTGTGATTTAGGACATCCTAAACATTTTGAGGGTTGAATATTGAAAAAAGCAAAAATATAACATTTTTTGTAGTTTTCGGTAAGTTTTGCATATTTGTTTAGAAAAAAAAATCAATAAAAAAAAGTTTGGGTCGGGCTGAAAAATAGGGTCGGTCGGTGGAGGGCAACCAAACAATTTTGTTTGGCCTTATGCAGCACGGGAGTAGGTTAAACAGACAGGACATTCATTCAGTGAAGGTATATCGAAAAGAGACGACTTCAAAGGCAGCGTAGGAAAATTTAGTTTGAAATATGGTTTTTGTTTGTTTATTTGTTTGTTTCTGCAAGTTTAGGGGATTTTTTTAGTTTAATGTACGTTTTTGCAAGTGACAACCATGACATACTAATTGAGATATGATTCTAAGATATGTTTTTTTTTTCAGATATGTATCTGCAAGATATTGTTTTAATTAGAAATATGTTCTGTGTCTACCTTAAAATACAAATCAATGAACTGTTTTCAATGCTAAAAAGGTCAAAGTGTTGACAATAGTATTTGATGACTATAAATGCTAAAAAATAGCATGCAATTTTGGTATAGGGTCATGTTATTTTTGTTTAAAAAAATTGTGATCAAATCGACCATCAGCATTTAAAAACGTCAATTTACATTTAAACAATAGTGTAATAAAAGTACCAGGGCAATCGGATTATTTAAAGCTGTTATTACATACAATAAATCTTATTCAATATTTTTTCAGCGAGTAAGTGAAAATATTGATAAGTCTTGTTTGTATGGACCATGTTGCGTCAATAAACACCCTGTCGTATATAACACGCAGCAACAAGATGCGATCACCTGTTCCGCAGTATCTTATTACAACTTCTCAGACTGAAAAGTGATGACATTGACTAGTGATTGAGGACCGACATTTGGCTAGAGTCTGGTAGCACTTTGGTAAATAAGATGGCTTTAGAAAACCAGGTCATTGGTGTAAATTAATTATAAGTGTCTCTTCTACTTTGACTCATAACAATTGCTGACCATCAAGGATCATGAAAGCTATGTATACAATTTTGTACTTCAAAGCTTATGAATCACTCAACACTGTTAGAAAAAAATGAACAACCATTGTATCAATAGATCATCGTTCAACCTTGTTTAAAAATTACACAACTTGATCAAAAAATAAACAACTTGTTTAAAAATTTAAAACATCCGTTGTATAATTTTTAAACTATAATGTGTATTATATTTTTTAAACAAGGTTGAGCAATGATCTATTGATACAGTGGTTGTTTAAAAAACTTTACTTATAAACAACATTTTTAAACAAAAAATGCATCGTGTACTAAACGTAGTTTTGTTGAAGGTACAAAACCAAGCCAAATGACTTAAGTAATAGTTCCGAGGATCATTGTAAATCTACATATACAAGTAAATAGAATTCATGTCAACGTATACATTATTTGCGTTAACAAATTCATTTGATTTTGCGAAATCACTTCAAAGGGAGCACCCTCTTTTTTTATCAAACATCTAATTTAGGTATTTGAAATTGTAGTAAACTTTGTTATTTGATTTGCTAAGCAACTCTGTTTAATAAAGCCTAGACAAAATCGGTCAGAATACTTCAAACAAACTGACCCATTCTGGTATGTCATCATATTACATTATTACAAATTTACTTCCATGGGAAACTCTATTTAGTCAAATTTAACAGTCTTCATCTAATCATTTGTTTTATTCTAATTTTCTCTTTATAATGTTATAATATCGCTAAATATTAGGAATCGGTAGACCCGAAACACATGTTATAGAATAATATTATAATTCTCAGGCATACCACGACTTAATAATCAGTTGCTTCGAAGATGCATTTTATACAGTAAATTGAGGAGCATGTTTGACCCAAATTTTTTATCATATTACTTATATACATGTCATACCTTCAACAAAGTGCAGAGAGCAAAAGTTACAGTTTTAATAATTTACTGTAACCGTGTGTCTGGCACGCCGTCGGTTTGCTGTCAAAAACACACACAAAAAAAAAATAATTCAAACCATGCCCTTTTGAAAATGTGTATTTAGTAAATTGCAGTTGTAACCTAGCATAATCTGAGCATTGTTGTTGTTGACATTTATCAGTCTGAGTGTGTGCAGCAAACAGAAACAACATGTGTTTAATCCGTATCTTACTGTTCTTTTGGCCAAATTGACAGGTCAACAATAAGAAACACTGAAGAAATAAATATCCTAACATATTTAAAAATTCTTGCTTTATTGTATTATAAAATCGTCCTGATACTGCAAAGAATGGGCATTTGAAGAGTAGAACGATAGGCGACTTTGTGCTCTAAGTTCCTATATTTTAATTTATTCTCAGATTTTTCTTTCTTTAATAAATTAATAATTATCTTTTATTTTTTTATTTATTTATAACATTTGGTGAAAACACCAGGCAAAACCCAATATTGAAGAACAAAAAAATTGAAGGTATGCCCTAAAAAACATTACACAAGGGAAAAAAGATGAAACATGCCAAGACTAATAAACAAAAAAACTAGAGAAGATGGTCCTGAACAGCCAATTTGAAGGCTTGAAGGGTTGCGGACTGAACAATGGTTTCAGGTAAGTAGTTCCAAAGTGATGGAGCATAAGAGTAGAAGGATCTCTGAGGAAAGAGTCAGACGACGGAAAGGAATGATCACAGCACATGAGGTCAGATTACGTAGACCAGGACGGGAGTGAGGCTGGAAAGGATTTGGAGAGGCACATAGATTGAATTAACACCATGGATAAACTTTTCATTTTGATATTTATATTAGTCAGTTAAAACTTCAAAACATCCTGTTTTGTTTGGTTTCTAATTACACACGACATCCCATAATCCACTAAATAGAACCACTGCAAAGATAGCTTACATGTATATTGTTATACCTCCACACAATAGCACCGTATTTCACACAGGGGATGGGCAACTTAATATTTTCTCTTACAGAACTTCAACATTTCCAAGACAGGCAGAGCCAATACTACTTGGAAAAACATCATCAGACGTTGTATTGATTGCATTCTCCCTAGATGGGCACTATAGGAAGCAGGAGTATGTTTAAGAGAGAATAAGGCACTAGCAAAGTTCCGCAGATCTGACATGTTACATCCTATGATGCAAGACAAAAATGAAAAAGGTGACCGTCCATCCCAAATCAGCCATAAATGCAACCTATTGTCACTATTATTATTACTTTAAAAAAAAAATATTTGCCAAGACCATGGTATAAAGATTAAAATGACTACTCCTTGAACTTCACTCGATTTCCAGAAGTCGAGTTATAGACCGTCAAAAATTGTAGACAGTAAAATGTATAACTGAGATAAACGTGTTTCAAATATCAATAAGCCCTATATTTTCTGGTGATTGTCCTATAATAAATATATACAGATTTATTTCATATTTCGTTTTCTTAAAATGAAACTTTGCTGGTGTTTTGAAGTACAAGGATTGTGAATATGTGACCGTCCAGCCATATGAGCAGTAAATGCCAGAAACTTCATTTTGCGCTACAGGTGAAAATACATGTGAAGGTCATAATTTGCCGAAATTGATTTTTTGACAGAT